>QNUK01000002.1:4992500-5245000 GCA_013621035.1 Clarias magur
GCAAAACACTCATCATTGAGTGTAATCTATTAGCACACTATTCCGCACATTATCTTGCCCATAACTGGACACGGTTCTACACTACACTAAGCTACATTACATTTCAATTTAATTTTATCATATTTGATTATTTTTTATATTATTTATATTTTGGATTGCTCGTGCATTATGTAAATGTAAAAGTCCTTTACATCTAATGTTTATTTCCATATTTCTCATATATTTCTAATTTGTAAATTGTCTTATTTCTTTTATTTCACACTGAAACTGAGGTCATCAGCAGTTGTATAAGCATTTTACTTCATAACGTGTATGACTGTGTATGTGACGAATAAAATTTTCATTTGAATTTATTCCATAACACTGAAAGAAGAGAAAAATCTTTATAGTACAAAAGAAATTTATGTACAAAAGAGAAACACAGAAAGTCATCAGACAATCAAACCTTGGAGTCACACTGTATGTAATTAAATGCTATGTGATCTCAATATACAGTGGTGGGGGTAACGTAATACGGTTTTGTGGGAGAACATTGGAAGGTTGAAAATAAATTGTGTAGCTCAGAATATGTGGACTGCTTTACAAAATACAAAACTTTACAGATTATTATAGTTTATGAAATGCTGAAGTGTAGGAAATGGTAAATCTCATGGTAAACCAAAGTGTATGGGAAACTTTAGACTGTGCCATCAAGGCTACTATAAAAGTCAAATATGAATGGGTTCAGTATCTATAGTTAAAATGTCTTTTGTTAGGAACCTGTGCAGCAGAAGTAGTAGCTACAATCTTTACACAGCCAACTGGTCAAATCTGGAACACTTCTAAACGCTTCTGTTGTTCTTTGGACGAGACAGCTTAAATCTTTTATGTAGAATTCTACAAAAGCGTTTCTGTATTAGCAAGTTCCGAGAAGGACATTTTTAGGAGGTTTAAGCACAGTTGATCATATGAAGAACGCGTTGGAACCTTTTGTTTTCAAAGTGTAATCCAGTACAAGCTCGTGCACCTGCCATGACTTTTCATTAAACGTTTTTGCTTTTGCTTTGAGATGTGTTTGAATAGAAATGTTGCTTTTTTCCCCCTGTCACCACAGTAACCGTAATGCAGCAGCCTGAGCTCTCACACTTGGGGAACTGAAAATCACAGCATGGCTCATTTGCAGCAGAGAAAAATAACATCAGTCTGAACACTGAGCAGATCGCAGGAGTTTCCGCTGGACCACCAGAAAAGCTTCTCAATAAGCGCAGCATGTTCTCTCTGACTTGCTAACACACCCAGACCATGTGCTCGTTGAATACACACTGCTCTCACTGCACAAACACAGCGGCAAAGATCACACACACACACACACACACACACACACACACACACACACACACACACACACACACACACACACACACACACACACACAGTTGGCTCAGTTCCATTCTAGGTCACAGGATAAGCAGTTCATTCAGACCAGAGTTTGCTACTTACAGGCAATGATGGTGTTTCTAAAGACATCACTGTCTAACAACAGCTACAGCTGTACTCAGCTTCCCAGCAGGAATAGTTGGTTGTCAAAACATTGTGGCAACAACCTTTCAAATCAATACTTCTCTTTTGCCTCTTGCTACTGCTATCAATACCCCTGCCTCTGCTCCATTGGAAGCCATGATGCAGTTTTCGAAATAAAATTAAAGACAGAGTTAGTGCAACAACACTCAAGAGACATGTGAGCGCTTTTGTACAAAAAAAACATGAGATGTCCTTGCTGTGTACAAGAAACTGTTGTGTTCATCCCATTTTCCAGTCGGGATTTCTGAACTCTATTAGAAACTTAATTATCTACGGACGTAATGCGGCCAGATGTTGTGTAAACCTTAAGTACGGTGGTACAGACAAGTGCAAAAGCCAACCGTGCAAAAATCTGAAAACAACAAGAAAATAAAAAAAGAACTTTCTGCTGTGACGTGCAAAATGCAAACACACAAAAGGAATACATATACAGTACAAACACAAACCAATGCGCTCTATAAGTGTGAAAAGAAAAAAAATGACCACACCAAAACAAGACCTTTTAGCCGTGAATTTCAGAAGGCACACACACACAAAAAGAAGGAAGAAAATTAAAACAAAAGTAGTAGTCACGAGGTGCAGCCTAAAAATTATGGAAATAGTCATGACCGATGTCCATCCATTTTTTTTTTATTTTTTATTTTTGCAGGATTGAGAGAACGTTTAGGCAGCACCATATTAATCCTGCTTGCCTCTTTAAGTTCTGTAAAAAAAAAAACATTTTAAGTCATAAACTGTCAGTAAAGTACAATCTTGCTTGTTTTGCAATTAGCGGTGTAGTAAAGCATGGATGAATGTGGCTAATGATGTCGGTCATGATGTATTTCCGTGGTATTTAGACTACAGGTTTTTGTCTTTTTTTTTCTCTTCTTTTTGTGTGTTTGCATCTGGCCCTTCAGGGCTAAAAGCTTTTATTTTTATGTTTGCAAGTTGTTGCGCCTCCCCCCTTAAAGTTGGGCAGAGAAGAATGCTACTTTAACATGTAATTATTTAACATAATAATTACTAATTTTAACAATGAAATAAAGTCAATTAGTCACAATATTCCGCTGTATTTCTTAATATAATTTATTTGCAATAAAAAAAAATCTAAACAGTATTACGTTCATTTCTGTTCGTGTACGCGGGGCGCCGGACAAACAAGTGTCTATGTAGGCACGTAAATCTTTGAAAAGCATGTGACCTGAGGCTGAGCACTGATTGGATCTTTTAAAATCATCCTTCGGGCACAGCTTGGTGTGCCCTGAACCCTCCCACTTTTGTTCTTAGCAAATTATATTGTTTTTAAATATTTGGGCTCATGTGATTGGACCATTCTCAACGGGTCTTTTAGCACTTCTTATGGCAAGCGGAGCTGCTGACTGGATGCGATGCGAGTCATGCCTTTATTTTATACTAGTAGTAATGATCGAAGTTTAATTTTAATTTTGTTTGCGCCAGCCACCACTGTACTTGTTGCTGATTGGTCAAACAGTATTAATAAATTGTCTATAGGAGATTTCACATTACTGCAGCTGCAAAGCACAGATTTACATTAACACACTTGTTCTAATATCTTATCTAATGCTTGTTTTGCATACTGTACCTGTATGTTAAAGTTGGACTTCAGTGTCACTACAGTAGGTCATTTTCCTAAACCCTGGAGTCTTCTATTAGAACTTAACGTGTGGTACTGAATGACACCTTTGCCTGGTTTAGGAGGGAAACAAACAAAATATAAAACGTAAAAGAACATAGAAAGAAAAAAACAATTGGAAAGACCAAATATATATTTCCAGTGACATTTGAGCAATTCTGGTTGATAGTGTTATCCATCATGGAATGAGTAAGAGGGAAGCTGTGTAATGAGTACAACCATATTAGTGTCATCACTCTGGTTTAAGACAACACTACCTAGTTGTTATACAGTCTGGCATAATATCAATGTCCACTGTGAACATTACACATTAAACATTACAGTAACATTTTGCCACACATCCAGATGATATGGATCCATCTCGTTCCCTCTTCCTCAATGCAACTAAGGAAATTTTCCAGCGAATCTTCTTGAGGCAACTCATGCAACCTGTGGCGATATCACTTCAGAGTCATATGTAGGGTGGATCTATCACTCTACATGCTTTACATGGGCTTCCTGTTGGGAGAACATCTTTATTGATGTAGATGAAGATTTGTGGCCGAATCCTCATATTTGCTAAGATGAAGCCTAACAAAGATTTATTTGTTTTTTTTGTTTTGTTTACGCTTGTGTTTCTGATTGTAAACATTACACACAGTCCCCGCACTTAATTATTCAATACATCAGTGTTTTACCCAGAATTAATACGATTTGTATTCTTTTTTTCACATTGGAATCTATGCCCATACAATTATGAATATAAAAAAATACAGGATTGTTGGTCACTCTCATGGTGGTTTGTGCACAGAAGAAATAGCTGAGAAGCTTGTAGTACACTTTTCTACCATTATATTTCTTCCTATTAGATACACAGAATTCCCAGAATATACTCTACTAGTTGTTCAAAGCTATAATCAAATTCAAATTTCAAATTCAAATTTTATTTGTCCCATACACAGTAATAAAAGACTATTAATAGGAAATAAATCTCATATAAAAAAGAAAATAGAAATAAATTTAACTAAGAAAGTATAAAATATCTGTACAATAAAAATATACAATAAAAGAAAAATATAAAAAAATATAAGAAAACCTAGGTGACCAATATAGAAAAATATAGAGTTTATGGAATTTTTGTGTGGGAATATATATCCCAAAAATCCCAAATAACAAATTAGTCCCAAAACTTTAAACAGGAAAAATCCATGATTAGATGTAAATCTGCTTAAATAGCCTTCAAAACAGCTTGTGGTTAGAATTCACTCACTCACTCACTCACTCATTGTCTATACCGCTAAATTCCTTTATACAGTGTCACAGAGGGCTTGGAGCCTATCTCAGGGAACGAGGCAGGGTACACTCTGAATAGGGTGCCAATCCATCGCAGGGCACACACACACATTCATACAATACTGGCAATTTGGGAATGGCAATTAATCTAATCTGCATGTTTTTAGATTGTGAAAGGAAACAGGAGTGCCGGGCGGAAACCCAGCAAGCATAGGGAGAACATACAAACTCCATGCACACAGAGGCGGGAATCGAACCTGGCTGAGAATCGTACCCAGACCCTTAAGGTGCAATGCAGCAGAGCTAACCACTAAGCCACCTTGCCACCTGATCAGGATTGACGATGGATGATGCTGTACAAAATTCCTTCGATAAAATTAAATGTTCTTTAGGAATTAAATGACACATTAATAAATGATTCATTTAAATTAACCAAATAAACAAATTTATTTACAACCTAAAATTAATATGTGTTTTAAATCAACCACAAAAACGTTCAAGACGGTACACATGTGTGAACAATTATGTATATCCTCAGAGTATACAGTACTGTAAATACCACAAAGCCTCAAATATTATTATGTGCTGTACAATGGGTTATAAACCTTAAAAACTCTAATAGAAAGGATGTTCGTGGATTTGGAAAAATACTTATTATCATAATCAATGAGTTTTCTTGCTAGACAGCATGGAAAGTAGCATCTAGAGTGAGAAAACAATTGCTGACATACCTCTGGTGTCATGCCATTACAGGCTGCACATACTGCATCAGTAAGACTCACTCAATGGTATGGTTTCAAATACCTTCCAGTGCCCAAGTGGAAAATAATTTTTCAATTCGATGTAGGAAAGGGGAATATGGTGAAAGGGAAATACTCTTTATGTGTGGGTAATTGTTGCACCATTCTTGGATGATCGTTACTTGGTGGAAGCTGACATTTTCCATTATAACAGCATGAATAGTGTGGTCTGAGGTCCATCTCTGGTGGTGGGAATATCAGGGCATGTTGAACTAAGAAAGTCCAAAACGTGTGCTCAGTTATACAGTATGCACCAGCCCTGAAATAGTGATTTCAACACACTTTCAATTAAATTAAATTCAGGTTTATCTATAGAGCTCTTTCACGATAGTCATTGTTCAAAACCCCAAAAAAGAATATATACTGTATACATATATGGAATAAATGATGGCATAAAATTACATTATTTATTTTATAATTCTTAACCATGGGCTAACATCAAAATACATTTTAAACTTTTATATAAATAACAGAATTGTAAGGAGGATATTAAAATACATCATAGTTGAAACCAAGGTGATGGATAAAACATTATTTTCTTTCCTTTTCTGAGGATACAAATCGTGTATGTAGTTATAAATGCAGGTTTATATTAGACAGTAATTTTTAAGCCACTTTTTCTCAAACATGTGTGGAAACAGTAGGGAAAAAAAGCTTAAACCTTATGACTGATGCCATACTCTCAGGAAGCTTCCAATTTTATTTTTGTGCCCTTCTGATGAGTGTTAAAAGAAAAACAGGTCTGTAGAAATGACACTGCATGATGAATGTTAGCCCAAAATTAACATTTAGGTGATCACGACCAAGAAATTAATCACCTGCTGGTGGAATTTAGAGAAATCCTATTTTCTGTAAATTACCATATTTTAGTCGGATGAACATGTACACATATTTTCCCCCCATAACCCATATACATTACATCAAATAGAATCTCATAATTTTTTTTCATGGTAAAGAAATGTTAGGGAAAAAAAAATACTGCATATATATTACAAAAATACAATGCAAATAAAAACTATGTGGTGCTTTATTGTGGTCAAAGTCTGGTGATGTGATGGTCAAATGTGATGTTTTGATGATTGAAGAAGAATCCAGGACAAAAACAATCTATAAATTTTTCCATTATATCTTGGATGTCTTGAAGTTAATGGAACAGACATGAGCACGGAAAATGCTCAGCCGATCAGATTGCTACACAGGGGAAGGTTTGAGTCTTGCCTGTGTTTTAAATAACATTATGAAAGACATCATACTTTCATAAGTCAACATTACCTTTTGTTTTTTTCTTTTAAGAGCCAGATTTTATTAATGAACCTGTTGGGCCTTATTCATCATCTGAAATGTGCACAGATTAGCATGTTTTTCTTTTTTTCTTCCAAGGAAAGTTATTTAAAGCCTTAATCAGACAGAAAACTGTTTTCACCTGCAGGTACTGTATTATATGAGCTGCATAGAGTTTAATTCATTTAAGAACTAAAAGATGCAAATGTTCAGATTTAATTTAAGATAGCAAAAATCTGATTATATTCAGATTGTTTTCATTATTCTTACACCACAACAATTTGCCATTGTTAATTATTTCATTTATTACAGAATTAAACATCACACTTTTCATCCATTAATAGAAAATGTACAGATTGTCACATTACTGTGACCCATAGCTTACTCCTAGCTGTTACAAAGTTCTGATACTGGAGCCTTCTGCAATAACTGTAAAATAAATATCTACCTGCTTTAAGAAAATGCTTTTCTTTTCTTTCATTTATTGTTCTTTGTTTATGTCATTTTTAAAAGTTGGGACACAAGTTTGGATTTATTTTAAAAAAATTATAGAACAATACTGGACTTTTTAAATCTATGAAATAACACATATGGCATTAGGTAATTAAATAACAACAACAACACTTATTTTCGACATGTAGTTCAGCTGTTGAATATTGTCAAGTGCATTTGTAAAACCCATCAAGCACCATGATGAAAGACTATGCCAAAGCAAAAAAGCAAGACCAAAACTTATCTCTGCTGCAGAGGAGAAGTTCATGTAGAGTTACCAGCCTCATAAATGAACAATTAACAGCAGGTCAGATTAGAGCCGTTATGAAGGCTTTACAGAGCATCAGTAGTATAGAATGTGCCATGTGTTGATGTATAAAAATTTCAACATGCTTCACAGTTGTCATTGAATGTCAAATATAGTACAAATATGTTTTTTTGTTTGTTTTACAAATGTTAGACATTTTCACAAGATTTATTTATTTATTTATTGATTGATTGATTAGGATAGCTTTTAGACCGGAAAACATTGCATACGGGGTCCTTCCTGAATAGAAAAGTCATCCTTTGTATTACAAATACATTTAACTTGATGTAAGTTGCTTGTACTGTAGTTAAGCCTTGTTTATGGAAGTGTGATGGTAGCTATTAACCACTATTATTTTCCAAGGAAATTTGTTCATTGATTACTCCTGCATCAAAGGATTCTACAGAATCATTTAATTCAAATACAGATTCCAAATGATAAAGTAACTATTTATATAACTTCTCCAACACTTGAGACATCTGTGTGTTATAAAGGTAAATGATTCAGGGAATGATGAGATTAAGATGCATAAAATACTGGGTTTCTTGGATTATTGTTATCTAGGTATGAGGTGTAGAAATGCATGATGAAAGAAAAGAAAGAAGAAGGATATACTTTCAGAGCTGAACACTCATTCACTCATCGTCTATACCACTTTATACTGTATACATGGTCACAGGGGGCTTGGAGGATACATCCTGCCATCACAGGACATACACACTCACTTACACAATAAGGGCAATTTGGGAATGCAACTGGCCTAATCTGAATGTCTTTGGACTGTGGGAGGAAACCGGAGTTCCCAAAAGAAAACTGGCAGGCACAGGGAGAAAATCGACACACATACTGTAGACCTGAGAGGGGAATCGAACCTGAACCCTGGAGGTGCAAGGCGACAGTGCTAACCACTACACCTCTGTGCCACCCTTTCAGAGCTGATAGCATATAGAATTAACCAATACCTACCAGTGTAAAATGGTTAAAAAGTTTTCATCATTCGTTCTGTTTTGGGAGCTTCCACACCCCTCAGATTCTTCTTTTTATGTTTTCCTCCTAAACACAGTATGCACAAGTGTTTGTGTGAGTGTGTGTGCGCGCATGAGAAAGATTAGCATCGACCTCGTCCTTGTCGTCATTTCTTATTTTAGAACAGAAGAGCTCTGTATTTACACTAATCGAGTGCTGCGTTCAGTCCCACAGAGCACTCTCCAAAACTAATATTTAGCATCGACGGGCACAAATTACTAGAAAAACACACGACTACGTTAAAATAAACCCAGCTGATTTCACATGAGCTGAAATATTAGGTCATCTGAGACACGCTTTTTCCTGTTCACTTGGTGAAAAATAGTTGTGAAAACACCAGTGAAGGTCTGCATTTTGTTCAGTCGGAAATGACCAGGAAACCTTTCCTGCTTAATGAAAAAATAAAAACAAAATACCGAACTCTTCTCACCCCTCACCAATGCCAATGTTAATCTCTGATCTCACATGTCACCTCAATACCTTAAGATGTTCTTCACTATGATGGATTTTTTTACACAGGAAAACTGTAGGAATTTCTAGCTGTAATAAAAAAAAAAAAAAAACAATTCAGCATATATTTGACCTGCAATGTGATCAAACTTTCATATAACGCCTAAAAATACATAAAGAATAGCCGGAAAACTGTTGCGAAATCATTCAGGTTTTATCTTTATTGTTAAAAAAATATTCTACAGTTAATATCTTTGTCGGGAAACGTATGAGTGTCTTTAACAAACGAATATTTCTGGTAACTAGTGAAGAACCCTTCCAGACACTTTTCCCCTGCTGCAACTCTGATATGTACTGTATGTTGGTCTCCTTAAAAGAACTTCCATAACATTTGCAACAATTTTGCAGTTAAAATGTGTTAAACTACTTAACACATATGTGCTTAGGGTCACTGTCCTGCTCCATAACTTAGTTAATCACTTTGAAGTGATTTTTCGCTGGATACTCATTTGTTTTTCCTCACAGTGGATTGGTGGAGGCAAAACTGAAATGGCCTTTTCCTGTCTGGTGAGCACTGAGGTCCTTAGTTATCACATTCGGTTGAGGCATTACATATTTCCTTAAATGTGTGAGGTAAAGGCCAGATTTTAATAGTTAGGACCCAAGGTCCCATGCATTTGAACCAAGGGTGGGGGGTAGGCTTTCTAAACTCATGCTCCTAGTGGTTCACATACTTTCTGACAAAGAAACTGTTGGATAATTTTGCTTAATAAATAAATAATATAAAAGAAAAGATTTTAATGTGTTTAACATCCCTTACTGTGGGACAGTCTTTGTAGAAGAAATGCCAAGTAGAATCCATATAACCTTTCAAAGAGCCCTTTCTAAAAAAAAATCTTCTTATAATATTTACAAAGCTACATCAATCAATCAATCAATCAATCAATCAATCAATCAATCAATCAATCAATCAATCAATCAAATGCCTTAAGTGTTTATGGGTTGCCCTTTTGGAAGAATCCTTAAAGGTTTGATTCGGAACATTTTTAAAAATAATTTTATTTACTTTTTAGAGACTTTTTAAAGATCTGTGTAGAACCCTATGACAAACATTTTTGTTAAAATATGTCAAGTGTGACCTCATTAGAATGATAGAAACTATTCATCAAAAGAACCCTTGAGGAATTAAATTTCTCTGTTTTTAGTTCTCTACTCCAAAACCAAAGAAAAAGTGATTTTGATGAACCCATACATGTTCTATGCCCATTTACTGTAACTGCTAGAAATCATTAAAATATTAGGGAAAAATTCTAGAACCACAAAGATTCTTGTTTGACATCAGAGACACACGTGGACAAAATTGTTGGTATCCTTCGGTCAATGAAAGAAAAACTCACAATGGTTACATAAATAACTTTAATCTGACAAAAGTAATAATTAAAAAAAATTCTATGAATGTTAACTAATGAAAGTCAGACATTGCTTTTCAACCATGCTTCAACAGAATTATAAAAAAAAAAAAAAACTCATAGAACAGGCCTGGACAAAAATGATGGTACCCCTAGAAAATACTGAAAATAATGTGACCAAAGGGACATGTTAATTCAAGGTGTGTTCACTAATTTGCATCACAGGTGTCTACAATCTTGTAATCAGTCAGTGGGCCTATATATAGGGCTCCTGGTCGTCACTGTGTTGTTTGGCGACATGGTATGTACCACACTCAACATGGACCAGAGGAAACAAAGGAAAGAGTTGTCTCAGGAGATTCGAAAGAAAATTACAGCCCCTGACTGGCTGTAGAGCCATGATTAATGTCGGAGCACTATGTACCTCTCATCCCTCCCCTCTGAGAGAGCTCGGCCAATCAGCTCTCTCTAGACCTCCAGCTGCGAGAGGTTACAGCACCACCCGGGATTCGAACTAGCGATCTCCGGATGATAGGGCGAGCGCTTTAACCACTACGCCACTCAGAGGCCGCCCAGAAAGACTTCTAAAGAGATCCAAGGTGAACTTCATGCTCAAGGAACATCAGTGTCAGATCGCACCATCCGTTGTTGTTTGAGCCAAAGTGGATTACATGGGAGACGACCAAGGAGGACATCATTGTTGAAAACAAATCATGAAAAAGACAGACTGGAATATGCCAAACTACATGTTGACAAGCCACAAAGCTTCTGGGAGAATGTCCTATGGAACAAAAAATTTAACTTTTTGACAAAGCACTTCAGCTCTATGTTCACAGACGGAAAAATGAAGCATATCAAGAAAAGAACACTGTCCCTACTGTGAAACATGGAGGAGGCTCTGTTATGTTCTTGGGCTGCTTTGCTGCATCTGGCACAGGGTGTCTTGAATCTGTGCAGGGTACAATGAAATCTCAAGACTATCAAGGGATTCTAGAGAAAAATGTGCTGGCCAGTGTCAGAAAGCTGGGTCTCAGTCTCAGGTCATGGGTCTTGCAACAGGACAATGACCCAAAACACACAGCTAAAAACACCCAAGAATGGCTAAGAGGAAAACATTGGACTATTCTAAAGTGGCCTTCTATGAGCCCTGACCTCAGTCCTATTGAGCATCTTTGGAAGGAGCTGAAACATGCTGTCTGGAAAAGGCACCCTTCAAACCGGAAACAACTGGAGCAGCTTGCTCATGAGGAGTGGGCCAAAATACCTGCAGAGAGGTGCAGAAGTCTCATTGACAGTTACAGGAATCGTTTGATTGCAGTGATTGCCTCAAAAGGTTGTGCAACTATTAAGTTAGGGGTACCATCATTTTTGTCCAGGCCTGTTCCATGAGTTCATTTCTTTTTTATAATTCTGTTGAAGCATGGTTGAAAAGCAATGTCTGACTTTCATTGGTTAACATTCATAGAATTCTTATTTATTATTACTTTTGTCAGATTAAAGTTATTTATGTGACCATTGTGAGTTTTTCTTTCATTGACCGAAGGTTTCTAACAATTTTGTCCACGTGTGTATAGCAGCTCCATAAACCTAAAACATAAAAAAAAACAAAGTTAAAAAAGTGAACCCTTATGTTTTTTTTTTCTTTCTTTGTTGTATGGTTTTTGTAATCCTATTTGGGAAATTGTAACCATACAAAGATTTCCCTAAGTATAAAACTGTAGCCTGTTTCTCAGGTGTGTTATGTAGTTAAATTCTGTCAGCTGTTTTTTCTGTATGTGTTGCTGTCTTTTTCTTATGTTCATATTATTTGACTATTTTCATCTATTTTCGGATTTTACCTTTTTCATCACTCTGTGACCCTTATGATTTTTGTCTGTTGCTCAGATACAGATGCATAGAGATGCAGAACACTGAGAACCAGAACCCTGCTCCAGTGTTTTCTGGTCCATTTTTCCTTCTTTCCTGCATGGAAACTCATTAAGAAGTGCTATAACAGTGTCAAACCACAACAAATTGACTGCAAATTCAATTCATCAAAGAATTCATCAAAGAAGGCTGCAACATTCAATAATGTATTTATTTTTAAACAAATGAAAGGTATAATGTATAATAGTTCTTTTACTTTAGAACTATCTACAAGCCTAAAATGTATTAATTAAAACAAGCCGGATGTGAATTTGCCTTCTGTAAAAGCATGACAACACTTTCACCTCCCTTAGGACTACTGTAGTCCTAATTTAGCCTTAGCGTGTTTGCTCCTATTAGCACGATCTATCACGGAGGTCTCAACTCTTTCCCTTAAAATGGCTTTAAATGACTGCCAGCTGTACGACTCCTGTCTCTTCCATGGTAACAGCCGGAATAAAGCTCAGCACTAAAATGGTTACGGTGACGCTGATTAACAGCTCACTATGAGCTCGGCTGCAACAGAGACATTCCAGGTGCTCAAGTCTCATAAACGTGTAATTACGTCTCTATTTGATTCACTAATTTCCTTATTTACATGTTGCATTTCCTAGAAGATTCCCATAAGTTGCTTTGTGATCATCTTTGCAACACAGTCTGAGATGAAGTTTAAATTTTATGACAGTCTGTTTATAGTTATAGCAGTAATAGTCAAGTCAAGTGTAGAAGTTTAGACAAACATAATATATATATATATATATATATATATATATATATATATATAAAATTAATATAATATTAATATATATATAATATATATAAATATTTATAAATATAATTAATATAAATAAATAAATAAATAAAATAAAATCATCATCATCATAATAAACTATTGTCTGGCTGTATGATGTGCCCCTTTAAAATTTTTAAACCATGTAGATGAATGTTAGGACTGAAGCACAATATAAAACAGTAAGAAAATACCCAATGGCAGTAATTTTTCTTCATAGCGACCCTAAAATATCTTCCCGTTTTGATTCTCAATTCTGTTTTAATCAGCAAAATTACACATCACTCGTTTAACAATTATAAGTAAAAGTGGTAATCAATAAAGCTTTTACGACTGTTTCTGTAATAACAGTTAATTCATATGGTGACTCTCCACATAAACAGGTGAATAAAATTAATGTTTATATAAGTAGAACTGTATTTATTCAACCTTTATGAAAGGAGCAACCAGTGTCTGAAAAAAATAAACAACAGATATATGTGTTAGAGAAAAGAGTCAAATTTATTAATTGCCTAGTAGTTTAATGAAATTCAATGAAACTATTGTTTATATTTTAATCATCGTTTACATTATCCTATGGATTTTTAAGACCAAATATGTGATGTGTAGATGTGTACATGTGTTTGAGTTCGTTATTTCACTTTGTTTAATGTCCCAAAGTCACCAAATTAAAGCCACACACCCTGTTTCCCTACCCTCTTCCAATACAGTGAGCTTTCACCTGGGGCAGCCGCTGACTCACACTGACATCATGTTCCTTCATCGTTCCTCCTGATGGCAAACACATCACCACTGCTTTCTTCTCCATCTGCATGCAATCATGTGCTTCAGAGAGCGACCAGGCCTATTGTTCAACAAAACGACCCCAAATGCGAGCAATCTTCTGATCAGCATCAGCAGATTCATCTCCATTTGTTTCCCCTCGATGCTAATCACCTTTTTTATGTTAGTATCCAGGTTCTGCCTACGTGACATTGTGTCACTTTTGGGACATGATCCAAAAAAAAAAAAAAAAAAATCTTACTTTGACATGATTTTAAACACTTTTTCTCTTTTCTGTCTTTTTCTTTTGCATAAAAAAATCAGGTATTTTATTGTGGCATTTTATGACATTTTTTGACCATATAAATCTATAAGAAAAAATACATATTGGTTTATAATAGAAATAAAATTATAGATATTTTAAAAGCGGTTTTACACGAAGTGTGATTAAATGCTCGTTGATGTTGTCTTTTGGAGCATGTGTGCTCTTGTGCTTGTTCTAGTGTTTTAATCCTGTCTCTTGTGATCACGTGATTGGTTGATTACACGAATGTGTCACCTGTTCTGTGTTAAGCTTTTAATTAGTTTGTCTACGTATACTACGCTATTTTCATTCCTTGTCAAATCATGCTAATTGTGCCTTATGTCCCAGCTTTGTTCTCTAGTTCTGTGTTTTCTGGCTCTGAATCTTGGTTGTTCACAGAGAGACCACTTAAGAACATATATTTTGGGTCATCCATAAAAAAAAAATCCTTATTACCTCAGTGGCACTGCTGGCAATTAAATAAAATGTTGTGGCATCATAAACCACACTGAGCGGAATGGGTGGTGTAGACTGTTATTTAGTGCTAGCGTGTGGTTTGGTATGCCGCCCAGACTGATACAAATGTCAATGATTCACCTCCATATTAAAAAATAAATAAATAAATAAAAAAAGTCAATGATCAGCATGTTCACTGCAATACTGAAGCAGTTACTAAGAGAAATTAAAGAAACAAAGATGGGCCTTTATTTTCGTGCAAATTTCTAATTCTTGAAGATAAACAATGAGAAACTGCTCAGGAACCTGAAACAGAACCATTGTGCAGAAACATAAACACACATCAAGGAAAAAAAACTGTTTGCAGGCTGATGTGAAATTGCTTTCAAACCTGTAAAAAAGAAAGAATGAAAGAAAGAAAGAAAGTATCAGAGAAAAACAGATCATTAGATCATTGTGTGTACACACTTGTGCTCATATAATTACAGGAAATATCAGTCATTTTATGCTTATACTGTAACCAGACCAATACTCAATATTAGGAAAAATGTCCTACTGTTTTTTTTCCTACACATGATGCTAAATTATTAGGACTAAACATCTGTGTGGCCATAAGAGAACCACTTGTTATATAATTCCACAGCAATGGGTGCATTATGGTAAGAAGGGCAATGCATGAAGCAATGCATCCATCATATATAGCCACTGGAGGCAGTGTTATGATCTAGTATTGCTTCAGTTGGTCAGGATTAGGCTGTTATCTTATGTGGCAATAAAATGAAGTCAGTTTACTTAAAATTAATAAAAATGAAATTAAATGGATGCACGAGGGATCATTTTTACCCATGAACTGGCCACAGATTATCATGTGTACAGGGTCGACGAGGGCCTGGAGTCTTAGGAATCTTAGGAAACTTAGGGCTTGAAGTAGGGTGCCAATCTATCGCAGGATACACACACACACACACACACACACACACACACACACACACACACACACACACACACACACACATTTTCTTATATCTGTGATCTTCGTCTATTATGAAGATTTGTAATTGTGGCTAATTATTATTAATAATTATTTTGTCATTTTCAGCTCTAAGTAAGCTTTTTTTTATTTATTTATTTTTATGGAGAATTTCAATAGATTTGTAATTGGTAATTCATGGCAGATTGGTGTTCAGTAACATATTCAAGGAAAACCAGAGGTTTTTGTAAATCTATGAGGAACTTTTAGTTTCATTTAGAACAATGATATTTCTTGCCGTTTCACAAAAAGGGGAAAAGATCAATAAAAAAGCACGGAACTTCACACTAGATCAGACATTAACATTTTTCCTTATTTAGAAATATAAACTAAAAAAAAAAATAAGGGGTGCATTTTAGCTTTCATTGTCTGTTTTTGTTGAAGACTGTAATAAAAGTAAAAACAAAAAGTAAAAGTTTCAGTTCTCTTGATGGTGGAATATAAAGAGTTAAATGCAGGCAGATTGTAGTTTCATGGCGGTATCGAAGAGATTGGATGCAGATGGATGTAACGAATGCAGATCCACTTAGATAGTCAAAGGCTCATTGCCCAATGATTTTCGCAGATCAAAAGGTGTCATGACAATGCAAGCATGATGGAGTGACTTCGTTACAGCCATGTATTTGTTACAGCTAGACGGTCCCCACAGTAACGGTGAGTCGCTAATGAATCGTCTTCACACTTGATATGCAGCAGTGAATCAGCACAAATTTTCTCATCAGCCCAACTTCCAAGCTTCCCACCAACAGTGTGATGTTATTGCTGTTTTTTAGCCATAAGTGCCTCAACCTGACTTCCTATGGGCTGGATTCATGAGGTCATATCCTTTCCAGAATGAAAAGCAGGTTTATATTTCTCTCATCATTCTGTCCAGGAGAAAAAAGAGCTGATGATGTCCACTAACAAGTTTGTTTACTCCATCAGTGATTTCATCAATGTTCTCTAATAAAAGTCAAAACAGTGTGTTCTTATTGGCCAAACCTTCCTCAAATCACACACCATTACCTAATACCTATCCATATTGAGAAATGTAATATAGCCACATACTACAGATGACACACTACCTGTTGTGATGTAAGCACCATTGTACTGTAGCTCTGGATATAGTGCTGCCTGATGGTATCATGCTTTTAATAAAATTGAGTGTAAATGTTTTCAGGTTAAGCCAAACAAAAAATTCCTGCTAGGATTATTATTATTATTATTATTATTATTATTATTATTATTATTATTATCTTAAACAACACTACTAAAATCTGACTGGTCAGAAACTCTTTATTATTTTTATATCACAGTTGCTCTCACAACTAACACCTCATTCAAAAGGACTTAATAAATGGATTTAAGTCATGTGGAATCATTGATATGATGTTGTGTTCTCTAATTTCATAAGATTCTTCAGTATCAGTGCTTTGTAACATCAGAGGTAAAGCTGTTATGCGTTTTTTTAAGTTCTCTGACATCTTCAGGACTTTATTCTTTGTGGTTTCTTATAACCATTACCGATTTATTTACTAAATACAGTAGAGTTTTTATTTTCTAAAAAAGTTTTGAGTTAAGTTGTAAATAAATCTTTACGTTTAAAACTACTACGGCTGTATTAGACATGCCTTATTTTTTCAACCCCGTGCCTCAGGTTCTTATTTCCAAAAACAAGTCCACAAAGAAGCTGAATTGTCACGAGGCAGAGATTTACCAACCGAGGCACCGTTTAGATCCAATCTGATGTGTTGATGGTGCACTACACAATTCCACATGTGCAGGTTAGTGTAAAACACCTGGCTGAATAAAAGGAGATTGTTACAAGGCTACTAGACCCATTCTGAAACGAGTTCGGTGCTCAACAGACCTCCAGACCCAAGAGCTGCAAATAAACACTGCTTAATTTCTTGCTCCAACCAAAAACATACCTGTATGCATGAGTTACGTCTGCTGCTCGCTTGGCTAACACTAAAACATGCACTGTGGATCAAACACGACACATTCATGCATCAATTATGGTCTTCAAAAATTCCTTTATTTTTCAAAAACACAACATACTTTATTTATGAATGATAGAATTTGACAACAAAATGCAGAATAGTAATGGATTTTAATAAACTTTGATAGAGAGGTGCACACCATTCTTAAATTTATATTTAGTTATATTAATATTTCAAATATATGCTTATCTTATTCTTCTCCTGGAACTATTTAAGAAGACAAATCTTACAAAAATCGGTCATTTTCAAAACACAATTCAAATCCAAAATTCCTGACTACAGAAGCTGAGACTATGATTGGTATCAAATATGCTAGATAACATAGTAAATCCTGCGTTAAATAACATAATATAATTTATTAATAAGAAATATCATGGGAATTGCTCTGCTTTACATGATGTACTGTAAGGTAGCCTGATGTGAAGCAAAGCATGGCCCATGTTATTTCTTATTTAAACTCTAGGGTGTTTCGTATAACAGCACAATCCAAAGTGTGTTATTTCTATTAAACCACAGCAGTTTGCCAACATTTACCATTTTAAATTTATTAATAAGTGAAACTAGCATTTTTATTCTTCAGTGCTATAGACCTTCAGTAAAAACAGTAAAAACAAGATAGTAGATAAACCAGTCAGTGCCTTACTAGCTTACGGTTAAAAAAAAAAAAATCACATTATAGAGAAAGCTCAAAGCATAATATCCTCTGTCCTGAACATGTTACGTCCACTGTCACTAGAGACTTATTCAATAAATGTGAAATAAGTAACTGTATCCTTATAGAAACCTCAAACTTAACATTAGGAACAGGGTCACTGGGGATAAGTGAATCTATTGATGAGATGTTTGGTTTATCAGTTAAAGGTGGGTTTAGGGATGAGAGCAGATTTGATAGGGATTTGGATTTTGGTGGGAATGGTTATAGGTAAGAGGTGTGCTTGATATGGAGTTATTGGTTGTTGGATGGGCTTAGGTTACATTTTAGATGTGGGGTTTATTGGTTAGCGTTCGAGTTTATTTGTGAGTGGAGGAGAGTATTTGTGGTTAGGAATATGGTGATTAATGAGGATTGGGGTTTATCAGAACTATTGGTTAGGGGCAGGGTTGTGTATGAGAGGTTAGCTCATGAGTAAGAGCCATTGGAAACGGATTAGGTGTTATGAGTGAGAGGTTGGGTTTATTTGTGGGGGTGATTTAATTTTTTAAGTGGTATAGGGTGGGCTATGGGTGATTTATCATGAATCAGGGGGTAGTATAGGTTAAGGATTATAATTCTGGTGTGGCGTTATTTTTTGGGGTGAGGTAATGGCTGAGAGGTGTGGTTATGCATTAGAGGTGGAATAAATCAGGGCTGCGGTGGGAATATTGGTTAGGGGTGGAAATATGGGTGAGATGATAATTCTCCTTAAATTTACTAGATATCTGAAAATTGTTTGCAAGCAGAGTTGAGTGCTCTCTAGATTTTCAGATATTATTCAGAGGAAAAGTCAGCACAAGGACTGAGAATTGTAAACAAACTGGGAGAACAATAACCCTGGACAGACCTTCAAAACATTAACGTTTGCAATTTTGTCCCATCATCTCCAATCTGAAAGAACAAAAAGGCTGAATGAGGGAGGTCTTATTAGGGTCTGATAGGATCGATGGGAAAAGCCTCCAAATGACCGCTCATGTGTTTTTCTGCCTCTGACATGGCCTTTAACTTGGTTCTCTGTGCGGTTCTCCCATAGAACTGGCATGTGGAAGCTATTAACAGGCTTTTGAAGAGCATTAAGGGCTTTTGAGAAGTTTTATCAGTGATGAGATATAATCACATTTCGACTTACACATGTAAGGATGGATCAGCAAATCACCTGCACGTAAAACAGAAGTGTAACAACAGAATTGGGTGCACACACACACACACACACACACACACACACA
This sequence comes from Clarias magur, assembly GCA_013621035.1. NCBI lineage: Eukaryota > Metazoa > Chordata > Actinopteri > Siluriformes > Clariidae > Clarias > Clarias magur. Next base: position 5,011,883 of record QNUK01000002.1, read on the forward strand.
CACACACACACACACACACACACACACACACACACACACACACACACGCACACAGAGAGTTCGTCTTGTTTTTCCCAGAATCATTATTCATGAACTGCTCAACTAATTTCTTAGTTTAATTTTTTCAAAGTTGTTTTTGCATTTAAGTTTTTTTTTTGTTTCTAAATTCAGACCTGACTTAGGTCTTAGAGAACATTTCATAGGACCTGGAGTCTTTGACAGTGAGATCAACAAGCCCCTGGTGTGTTGAAAATATACTGTAATATAATATATACAGTATATATATATATATAAAATCTATTTATTAACAAAAAACTATTATACTATTAAAAAAAAACAAAAACAACAAACATATATATATATATATATATATATATATATAATTATTTTTTTTTTTTGTTAATAGTGAAAAATACATGTGAATGTTCAAATGCAAATGGCCAACACTCAGACAGATGATAACTGTTTAGCTAATTAATGAAAAAAGACAAATCTGAAAAATGGGACGACTCACATTAAATAAATTGCCTAAGACTTGTGACACAACCACAATGTAAACATTTAAGCGATATTTCTTTACATGCTTCTGGTAGTTGAAAGAGCAAAATGATTTTAATTTGATTTGATTACTCTAGTATTCAGTTATCAATTATGAACAGGTGAAGGTCCATTTCCTGTGATTTTTATTTTGTTTCGACAGATATGGTTTCATATTATTTAGGGAACTAACACATTTCCCCCAACCAAACAGGCCCCTCTTATCTATATGAAGTTGATCAAACTTCCCCAGTTACAAATTACACACACCTGCTCACCCGCCATTTCCTCTTTAAATTCTGATTGCTGTAAAGTACACTATAATTAAATACCTATGACAACATGACATGAAACTCCATCACAATGCACTGGTTGTTAAACAGATTAGATGTAAAGCCCATAAAAAAGTGGGAGAGGACATTGTGGCATTCTTTATTTGTATATTTTTGAGGCTTCATTAATATTTATTTATTTATTTATTTATCCATTTATTTATGGGTTAATTTATTTGTTTGTTTGTTTATTTTCAGAGATCTGACAGTTATGAATAGAATTATCCAAACACTTCATTTTTCAATCCACATGAAACTCTACAGAGCCTTGCAGCTGACTAGTTAATCACATAATGTGTGAAAAAGCCAAGAGAACAAGCAAATTAAGTGTGGACAGACTTTAATAAGTTGTAATCATTTTGTTCGATCTCCGGACTGGAGTTTAAACTCATCTGTGTTTTTTTAATGTTTATCTACATGTAAAGCATGACATCTCTTACGTTGCTCTCCAAATATTGTGCTCTGGTCACTTGTTGGTGGGTCCTGCATTAGTTTACTGATGGTTGCCATGGCTTCAAAGGTGTTGCCAGGTTTTCAATTCTCCAGAATACTTAAAAAAAAAAAGTTTTATATGTCTAGATAAAATCCAATGTTTAAACACTGACTACAAAATAATAAAAGATTAAAGATAAACATGTTCAACCAAACTTCTATCTTCAATAGACCTTAATTTATCTTTTTTTATAAATCTTTATCATGACTCATATTCCCAAGATACCCTTTTTTTGTCGTTTTGAAATGGAGGGAAACCAAGTCAGTATCTGTGAAGCCAAAGCCGAGCTAACCACCGTAAATTACCCTTGACTTAATAATGACCACATGATGGACTGTGTGGTGAAGCTCCTTTGAACTTGTTTGACCCCTAAATAGTTTGGCTTTGTCCTGATTTGAATCCTACAACTGTACAACTACACTACTGTCAAAACTGCTGTTAGAAAAAAAATTAATCAACACCTTCTGACCAATCAGAATCCAGAAATCAGGAGTGCTGTGGTAGATAGACACTCATTTCCTCATATGTCACTTTACATAATGGTTTACTTAGTTTGAAGCCTGAGTGAGTCATGAGTCTTGGCAATAATCCCGTCATTGTTCAGAAGAAACACATCGGCACTTCAGGTGAAACACGATTATCTATAACGGAAAGTTTGAGTTTGGAGCAAAACTCTGGGAGAAGCACTTAAGGTGACACCCGTGCTACAATCAGCTCTTTCATCTGCTGGTTTCCTTCAATTGTTTCTGGCCTGTAAATCAGATCTGACATTTCAGGATTCGTTTCAGCAAAGTGCTTGGCCTGTCACTACCAATCGATTAATCACAAAATATGCTGAGTGTTTAAGGAGGCGAGTTCGAACAGAGGCGCTGTGGCTAGCTGAAAAAAAAAAAAAAACAGAGCATGCACATATGCTCGATGCATTTTAGCTGATCTCATATCCCGATTTAAAAAGAGCCCAAACAAATGTGAGCTTAATGATGATGCAGTGATTTGATTTGAATGAAGATGTGATGAATGAGTGTTAAACGAGCTCTGATGAATGCTGACTCAGTCCCACAGCACGATTGCAGGACTTACAACGTTTGTGTGCTGTTTAGTGAGTTTGTCATCTTGAGCACAGCCTGTATTGCAAAGAAAACAGAAGCAAGGAGGTGCTCTGTGCTTCTGACATAAAACACGTTGTAGTAATTGCAAATGTTTAAAATCACTCAGGTTCAAAGTATGCATTGATAAAGCATCAGAAAAGCGTTACACATACAGTATGTGCTCGACATCTTAATGAAGTGCAACTGGCAGGATTCATATGTTGGCTGTATACCATACCGCGGTGGCCGTGGAAGCCACTATTCCTGACTGCAGTGAGGTTTCCCCATCCTTATGTCATTAAAACTAAAGAGATCTGTTTGCATCCTGTCAGAAAAGTTTGCAATTTCTTTAGTTCCCGCTCTTTAAACTTTAGTTTTAAACATGCACTTAGTTCCAATTTACTTTTTTACACAAAAATGGAAGAAACACTGTGGTTTTGTTTTATCCTGTCATATATAGCCTCTGATTAAATGTGGATTGAAACATCTGGAAGAAAAGTAAAATTTGTACAAAAGTATCAGAGACTCTGGCAATTGAGTGTACCTAGCTAGTACACTTAGCACTGAGCATTTGCTAATCTAATCTGAGGATGATGCTAGTATGAAGCCAAGCATGTAACTTATACATCAATCTTTACAATAACGATTAGTGCATACATTCATTTTTGTTTAACTAAATAACTTCAAAAGCTATAGGTAGAGGTCAGATCTGCCCAAATTCATCTCTACAAAGCTGCACATAAGGTATGTTTAATATTCCGTCCCCACCATTAGTAGCAGAGTTATTTGTGATAACCGTATATTATTTAGCACTCTGGTGGAAAATATTGCAGCATTAAAAGGTGCGCATCCAGATGTTAGAAAGGGTTAATGAGAGTCAGAGCAACATCATTTTGGTAGGCGAAAGTTTGGGCAGAAATAGCAAATCCTTAATTTCAACTTTAGAGCCCATACAGCGGAGCAAATGGGTGACAACATGGCAGCATAATCAAATTGCCGAAGCTCACATTGAGACGCAGTTCCTTTCCACTTTATGTCTCTAACAAGTTTGCTCTTCTCAATGAAGCACCTCTTAAGAAGCATCTTGAAAGAGATCGAGTTATAGATGAAGTGGAAAGGAATGATGCTCTTGTGGAAAAGTCTCAGTGTTAGGTTTTGCTATGTACTGTAAGGTGAAATTACACCTTACACCTTAAACCAACTAGCCTATGGAAGGTGAAATTACCTAGGCCACCAGCAGTACTGGTTAGGTAGGCAATCTCTGCAAAACACCTGGATGTCCAGATACATTGTGGTCAAAAAACAATGTGGGCAAAAAACACCTGGATGTCCTAAAAACAATGTGGGCAAAAATTTTATTTAATACTATAATTTTATTTTGATTCATTATAGAAAATGTCTTAGTTATAATATGTGCACTTACGAATGTGCAATCATGAAAGCTACCAAATGAATTGCTGTCTGATGTCACATAACTTGATGAGGTGACTGAATATATGAACAGCAATCTGCTCTAGATAATGTAAGCCCACATGAAAAAAACATAATTAAGAAAAAAGAAGCACTGTGGTATAAATAAATAAATAAATAAATAACCTCAAAAAGTTGCATGCACTTTCACGACTTTACATTTTGCATGAACTCTGGAACTTTTTGAGGAACTTGAAAAATTGATTTTTATCAATTTACAGCCATTAACATGTAAATGAGAAAAAAATGCCATTGAAGAAAACCTGCCACATTGCTGATTATATCAGTGTTGTGATTTTGATACTGTGAACAATGTATCAATAAACTTTCCTGAGAGAATGTTGAGAATACAAGTAATATATAGTAAGTACTGTACAATTTCTATCTATCTATCTATCTATCTATCTATCTATCTATCTATCTATCTATCTATCTATCTATCTATATATCTATCTATCTATCTATCTATCTATCTATCGATCGATCTATCTATCTATCTATCTTTATGTCATTTAATTTAAAAAAAAAAAGGAAGTAGCTGATTTGGTGTTAAAGGGTTTGCCATATTACCCAGTCACACCTACGATTATCAAAGTTTTACTTTACTTTACTTTCTCTAACGTAGAGCACTGAATGATGTTACGTTTATTAAATTGAACTAAAAGAGTTAACGTATGGCCAGACTGCATTAGCTATTTATTATCTTAAAGAGGAAACAGCTTTCTGTCATACTAGCACATTGAGTGGGTTACTGACACAGGATTGTGAACCTTAGGACTATGACGGAGCAAAAACAGACTGAATGAATCATGAAGTCACTCATGACATAATTAAGAAGAAAACGGGTAAAATCTCACGCAGGTGTTGTGTTGTAAGGGAAAATGATTCATTATCTCAGATGGTACGGGACCACACTGCTATTAAACAGTGTCTAAGAAAACCATGCTTTACAGAAACAATTTTAACAACTTTAAGTTTTCTGGCATCCTCTGAACATACAGGTACTGTAGGAGTTTACACGCTGAAGGTTCTCTATAACATGAAAAGCTGCTTTAGCTTTTGAGGGAACAAAAACTAGCTTATTTCATCTTGGCTCCAAAGCATTATATGTTACTATAAACAGATGAATGTATGTTGTAAAAAAAAAAAAAAAAATTGGCAAATTTCCGTGGTATATATTATAGACATTTAGAGTGAGACATTTAGTGTGAGTGTTATTTGGGTCAATACAAGAATAATAAAAAGGGACACATTAGGATAATCAGTTTGTAAAAATTTGAGGCAAGAAAATGGAATTTGAAAACCAAGTCTATAAAAAGCATGATAACAGTTGCAAAACAGGCAGGTAAAGATGAGAGGAGGGTGGGGACAGAATAAAACAGAAACCAGGACAAAACAGGTTTTGCCTTGGGAACTGTGATGCAAAGAGAGAATCCCTGACTGTATAAAATTAATAAAGCATTTTGGCATATAGGAGATTAAAATATCTTAAACATGTTTAATGCGCTAAAATAATCTGCTTTGAAGCCTAATTAGCATAATGACATAATTTCTGTTTATTTACATGTATATAACACGTATTTCTTCCAGTTTCTACAATAAGTTAATGCATCTAAATTTCAAGTTTATTTGGTATCAAGCTTGAAAAAGCTCACAGAAAGTCAAATTACCTCGAGTGGAGTTTTCTTTCTCAAAGAAATAATTCAACTTAAAGCATCTCCATCTTCCTAAAGTAAAAAAAATCTTGGGTGGATTGGGTTACGTAGCAGCACAGTTGCTTTTCTTCCTCACAGTAAGGAAAAAAACTCTTAAAGAGGTGAGAATGAGGGAGTAGCAAACCTAAATCCAACAGAGGAGAGTCTGGCCGGCCAGGGCGGTGAGCCACAGATGGTTTAGCGTAAAAAACATGGTCACCCACACCTGGGAATGGCGTACACACATGACCGGAGGAGACGGTCGAGGGCCAAAACAAGCAAAACATCTTTCCAGCTCTGCACAGATTTCCCCAGTTTCGACCTCGCTCCTCTGCATATAGACTTTAATTTGAGGCTGTCAGACTGTAAATGTGGCCATAATGTGACCCAAGCGAGGCGAAGGGTGAAGAATAAACGCTGTACATTTATTAGCTCACTCAGCGAGCAGGAGAATGTGCTTGTGATGGGAAATAATGCTGCAGAGTTGTCTTTCACATCTTTCACATAGTTTACTCATCTAAAAAAAATTAAAATAAAAATGTCACAAATTACTTTGAAGGTGTTGAAAATGTAAAGCTGAATATAAACGATTACTTGGTCTCTAATATCTGCACACCTGCACACACCTGCAATTAGAAGAATAAGGTTGCCTGGTCGTTCCTTCAGTGTGTGTGTGTGTGTGTGTGCGTATTTGTGTTTGTGTGTGTGTGTGTGTGTGCACTTGTAGGTCTTCATTTCCATTAAATGATAATATAAAAGGACAATAAGAAAGCTAATCAAGTTATAAGATAAGAATACATACAATAGAATAAGAATACATAGAGTACATACATACATACATGCAGGCATACATCCATACATACGTACATATATACATATACATTAAGAACTTAAACAAATAAGAAACTTTAAAAATCCTTGGATCTTTAGGAACCCAACTTTGGATGCCCAGGAACTCGAATTTGAACGATATTGTTAATTTAAACCTGTGATTTGTGGATTTGCACTACAGTAAAAGATAATATTATAGGAAATTAATCAACACTATCCCCCCAAATAGAACATTTCAACATAATAATGGTATAGGTGATAAAAGATGGAGAGCTGTTGTACTGAATATCAGCATGGCTAAGATGATGTCATAAGCATGAGGCTGCATCCTGAGTGCAGAGGAAATCATTGCTACATCTAGATATTAGGTACAAAATCACAAACTCGAGTCTGATATGGCTTTATACAACCGTTCCACAAACGCGGAGCAGGTAGTACTGACAGTGTGCGATCAACAGGTAGTACTGTATGTAGCCAAGAAATAAAGAGAATAAACCCTGGATGTGGTGGACAGCCTTGAGAATTTAAAAGATTTACTTTATATTTCACCTTATTCCACTTTAAAAAATCACCTACTTCTGGGTTTCTGGGGTTGAATAAATAGTATAAACTGGAAAGCTAGTGCACTATGTAGGGTGTATCATGCCTTGTTCTATGTATCATGTAGTCTCCTTGGGATTCAGCCTTGTGCTAGAAGCCAGTTATCTTCAAATTCAAATTCAAATTCAAATTTTATTTGTCACATACACAGTCATACACAGTACGATATGCAGTGAAATGCTTATACGACCGCTCCGTGACCTTAAATAATTTTTACAAAAGGAACCTATAAAACAGATTCCAACAAAGTTACAAAATATATATATATACATAAAATCTGGAGTATGAAAAAAATGTGCTCTTGTCAGAAGTGGGATGTGATGTAATATATTGCGACTATAGTCTGTGAAAACTTGAGGTAGTTTTTTAATGAGATGAGGGGGGTGTGAAAAGAAGTCCTTGAAGTGTGCAAAATGTGCATATGTGCATTGACATAATTGTCCGTTCTGTTGTGTGCAAGAAAATCGTAGGCCATGTAAGCCAACAACAAACCAGCACAGACAGTTCAGATGCAATTTGGGAATGACTTAGAAACAATTACTAAGGGGAAACAATGTTGTTTAAGATGACATAATATATAGCAAATTTCTTGCTAAATGTGTTTTCGTGATTTTGAATTGAGGATTTTCAACCAACTGGCAACCAACAGTTAGTGCACTTAATGATTAGAACACTTGTGATATGAAGTGATACATATCATTATATGTCCCAATGCTGTTAAGCTTTATGTCATCACTCTTGGAATGCCTTGGGTTAATCAAAACACTTTTACTTACTCGGTCAGAACTAACTGTTATATTATATTATAATTAGCAACCCCCCCCAATCATACATCATAAGATTTTTGTTGTTTGCCATAAAAACCATTATAAGCATATTAATATATAGGCACGATACAATTTCCTGGGGAAATTGCGACTTAGGGGAACAATGGTGCACTGCTTTTCCTGTGCAAAACACTAAAAGTAGATTATTTCTTCCCCACATGGTTACCAAGATATCAGTCTGTATACTCCCTGTGATTCAGAGTGTGAGTGTGTGTCCGTCCATGGGTGTGGCTTAGACCACTCGCTGCATGATTACTCATCCTTCTCAATTTCCCTGCTGGTCAGAGTTCACATTAATATTCTCTGTACTCGGGTACACTTGCATATTTTTACTCTCCTATACAGCAGGTGGCAGTACGCATAAAGGGAAGAAGACACTTTCAAGAAGTCAATCTTCGCACTTCTTGCCTAATATTATTGATATTTCTGAAGAAAAAAGAAATCTGCCACTCGTGATGTCATGTTCTAAACAGTGGTCCAGTTCCATGTTCAGGTAGAATTTTCATTCCTTTAATTGGTGTTCAGTAGACCGAGAGTTTCGATAGTTTTGTAGGAGTACATGAAGTAAAGAAGGCTGGTATCAAGAAAAAATGGGAGCCACTTTCAGGGGAAATAAAATATATAATAAAGATATAGTATAATTGGTATTCTGTATTCTGGCCTGGGTTCTGATTGTCTGGAACTTATCATAGTTTTAATGGTACTGTTTCCATAAGGCATAATTACAATCATAATTAAAGGTTAAGTGAGGTTTAATGTCTGTTTATTTTGTATTTGACGTACTTCATTAATAGGGCTATAGTTTAATAATAGTGAATTATGAAATGTGAATAATAAATTATAATAATAGTTTTTGTGATTTTTTTTTTTTACCTTTAAAGAAGTTGCAGGTGAGTTTCCTAATGTGATCTGCTATCAATGCCATACTGGAGTCGCTGACAAAATAAATCCCTATGTCTAGTGCTTTTGTGACAGTTAGAATGGTCCTAAAGACCAAACCTCAAACATTCAGCTCAGATTTTCCATTGTGATTTACTAATTAGTCACTCTTAATCGCCTGCTGAGTCACAGACAAATCACAGAATAAATATTTGGTAAGACGGGTTTAATCTCAGCTCTCAATATCTGGACATTCAGGCCTGAAATAGTGCCATTTAGTGAACACTGAAATGGATTAGGATGATGAGATGGTGAAGAAAAAACCACACAGAGCACATGTTCAGTCATTAAGTGTTAAAAATCTGTCACGAGGCGAGGTGAAACGAGATGGATCCAAGTGCAGATGAATAGTAGAAACGTTAAACTGGAGCGAGGTCGGAAAACGAAAGCGCGGGTCAAAAGCTGGAAGATCAGTCAGCGTGATGTCCAGGCAAAAACACAAAGCGAGAGCTGTAGTCAAAATGGGAAGCATTAGCTCGATAACCGGGAGATCAGACAGCGAGGCGACAATCCAAAACACGTAAAACAAAGAGAGACGTGAAGTGAGAAAACGAAACTACTTGGCAATGTGAAGATAGCAAAACAAAACGCGAGAGAATCGAAGCAGAAGACATTCAATAATCCAGCGATTTAAGCAACGAGCAGCGTATACTTAAATCACTGGAGTAATCAATGAAGGATGAGAGACAGGTGTGCAGACGAGGCGAATGGGCATGAGGCGAGACGACATAACTGGGACACATGGAACGTGGAATTGATCCTCCGCATAGTTGAGGGGAGCAAGAGCTTAACAGCGCAAGTGTTGACTATCTTCGTGATGGTGAATGGACCAAGGTAGCGAGAAGAGAGTTTATGGCAGATGGTTTTTAGGGGAATGTCTCTGGCAGCAAGCATGACTCTCTGTCCCACCCTGTACTTGGGGGCCTGAGAACGCTTCGGTCGGCCTGTTTCTTGTAGCTTCTGCTGACCTGTAAGAGTGTCCTCCTTGCTTGAAGCCATGTTCTTCTACAGCATCGGATAAATGCTTGGGCTGACGGAACAAAGACCTCCTCCTCCTGAGATGGAAGCAAGGGCGGTTGATATCCCAGGCAGCACTGGAAGGGAGAAAAACCGGTTCATGCTGATATCTGGGAGTTGTGGGTATACTCTATCCAGAGTAAGAACTTGCTCCATGAGGTAGCGTCTCTGGAAGTCATGCACCTCAGGGCAACCTCGAGGGATTGATTCTTCGTCTCTGTCTGGCCGGTTGACTGAGGGTGGAACCCTGAGGACAGGCTCGGAGTGGCCCCAATTAATTTACAGAAAGCCTTCCAGAATTGGGAGGTGAACTGCGGTCCCCGGTCTGAAACAATGTCCTTTGGGAGACCATGGAGCTTGAAAACATGATTGATCATGAGTTCTGCAGTCTCTTTGGCAGACGGAAGCTTTGGCAGTGGAATGAAGTGAGCTGCTTTGGAGAAACGGTCTACAACAGTCATGATGAAGGTGTGGCCTTTGGAAGAGGGTAGACCATGGGCGGTGGGGGAGGGATAAGGGTCGTAGGAGGCCTGCTGGAGCTGTATTGGTGTGCTTAAATCTGAGGCAAATGTCACATGCAGCCACGAAGCTGGAGACATCCTCCTTCAAGGTTGGCCACCAAAAACGTTGCTGAACCTGGGTCAGAGTACGGGCTGTGCCAGGGTGACAGGGCAGTTTGGAACTGTGAGCCCATTCCAGAACCTGAGAGCATAGGATGTGGGGAACAAAGAGGCGATCAGGAGGAACATTACTGGGACCAGGTTCATGGGAGAGGGCTTGGTGGACCTTAGTTTCAATATCCAGCTTGGCTGCGGCGAGCAGGCAGGAGGAGGGGATTATGGTATCATAATCATAAGAGAGCATCTGGTTTGGAGTTCCTTGATACCAGGCAGTATGAGAGTGTAAAGTTGAATCTGGTGAAAAAGAGTGACCACCGAGCTTGGCGAGAGTTGAGCCTCTTGGCGCTCTTGAGGTATTCCAAGTTCTTGTGGTCAGTCTAGACCAGGAATGGAACATCTGTCCCCTCCAACCAGTGTCTCCATTCTTCTAGGGCAAGCTTAATGGCTAAAAGCTCTCGGTAACTGATGCCATAGTTTATCTCAGCAGGTGTTAGGCAATGAGAAAAGAAGGAACATGGGTGCAGCTTGTTATCATGTATAGATCTCTGTGACAGGACAACCCCTACCCCCGTACTGGAAGCGTCAACCTCAACGATGAATTGTTGTGACTGGTCAGGAATGGTGAGGATAGGGGTGGATGTGAATCTTTTCTTTAGTTCAGTGAAGGCTCTTTCAGCTTCCTGGTTCCAACAGAACTGGGTTTTGGATGAGGTCAGGGCTGTGAGTGGAGCAGCAATGGAACTGTAGCCCCGGATGAAGCGGCGATAGAAATTAGCGAAACCCAAGAACCTTTGAAGCTGCTGTCGTGAGGTGGGAGTGGGCCAATTCGTCACTGCTTGAAGTTTGGTGGGCTCCATCTCAATGCCTGTAGGGCCAATGATGAACCCGAGAAATGTGGTCGAGGTGGTGTGAAATTCACACTTCTCTGCTTTGACAAACAGGTTATTCTCCAGAAGTCTCTGAAGTACATGGCGAACGTGGTGTCTGTGTTCCTCTAGGTCACGTGAAAAAATGAATATGTCATCTAGATAGACAAACACTGAAGAGTTGACAAAGTCCCTGAGTACATCATTAATGAGAGCCTGGAAGACGGCGGGGGCGTTAGTAAGACCAAACGGAACCACCAGGTATTCATAATGTCCTGTAGGGGTGTTGAAAGCCGTTTTCCACTCATCACCCTCTCAAATGCGGACGAGGTGATATGTGTTGTGCAGATCCAGCTTGGTAAATAGATTGGCTCCTTGGAGAAGTTCGAAGCCATTAGTGGAAGCGGGTACCGGTTCTTAACAGTAATGTCATTCAGGCCCCTATAATCTATGCAGGGGTGAAGGGAGCCATCTTTTTTGCCCACGAAGAAGAATCCGGCCCCCACCGGAGAGGAGGAAGGACGAATGATCCCTGCCGCGAGGGATTTGGTAATGTATTGGTCCATGGCCTGGCGTTCCTTGGGTGACAAAGAGTATAGGCGGCCCTTGGGAGGAGTGGTGCCTGGGAGCAAATCAATGGCACAATCGTATGGTTTGTGGGGGGGAAGGGAGGTGCCGCGTGACTTACTGAATGCTGCCCTGAGGTCATGGTAGTCTAGAGGGACGTGGGTGAGATCAGGTAGCTCCTTCGTGGGAGTGGGGCTGAAGCATGACGTTGTGGCAGATTGTAAACAGATTGTGGAACACGATGGGCTCCAGGCTAGGATGGAATTCGTGGCCCAGTCGATCTGTGGATTGTGTTGGATTAACCAGGGGAGGCCCAGAACGACTGTGGCGTGAGAACCTTCCATGATGAATAGGGAGGTTTGCTCTGAGTGGTTGCCCGAAACTCTCAGGCCAATGAGAGGAGTTCTGTGGGTGATGGAGGGGAGCAGACACCCGTCGACCTTGAGCTGGGTCTCCAAAGGCAGGAAGGGGATTCCAAGGGCCTTGGCTGAGGCCGCGTTGATGAGATTACTGTCAGAGCCTTAGTCAATTAGTGCCTGCACTAAGTGGGTCTGCTGTTCGTAGATGAGGAAGAAAGGAAGTAGTTTACGCTGGTCGGGGAGTCTTCTTGAAGTCGCACCATCCAGCATTCCAAGTTGAACTAGAGGGTTGCTCCTTTTTACTGGACAGAACTTGACTTGGTGATCAGACCCCCCACAGTAGAAACAGGCCCTCTCTACTCTGCGTTGTCATCGTTCCTCAGGAGAGATGCGGGTCCTACCCAATTGCGTGGGCTTCTCCTGTTCATGGGCTTGTGATGTAACTTTAAGTGTTGGTGTCCAGGCTGGTCTCCGAAGACGAAGACGTGAATTTACTCGGCCTGCCAGATCTATGAGCTCCGGGAGCGAGGAGGGGAGTTCCAGAGAAACTAGTTGGTCTTTAAGTGTTTCAGACAGACCCTCAAAAAACATGTCACTTAGTGCTTGTTCGTTCCATCCACTTGAGAAGGCCAGTGTTCGGAACTCAATGGCGTAGTCATAGGCCGAGCGGGAACCTTGCCGGAGATTCAATAACTTGAGTCCTGCTTCTCTGCCATGACATGAGTGATCAAATACGCTCCCCATTTCCTTAGCAAAAAGCTCAAAGTTTGAGCAACAAGGGTCATGGGTCTCCCAGAGTGCCGTGCTCCACTCTCTGGCTCTCCCTGAAAGGAGCGTAATCACAAATGCCACCTTTGAGCGTTCAGAAGAGAAAGTGGAGGTCTGTAGTTCGAAAATCAATGAACACTGAGAGAGGAATGATCGGCAGGTGCCTGGATCTCCTTCATAGGTAGGAGGGGCAGGGAGACATGGTTCATGTTGAATGTGACAGTCCCTGCTTGACGTTGAAGAGAACTGGAGCCGTTGGAGCTGAGTCATGACATCAGCGAGAGCTTGCTGGGTGTTGAGCAGCTCCTGCTGGTGAACTCCAAGAAGTGCACCTTGACTCTTCAACGCCGATTTCATGTGGTCGACATCTGCTGGATCCATTTTGTTTGGCTGGATTATTCTGTCACGAGGCGAGGTGGATCCAAGTGCAGATGAATAGTAGAAACGTTAAACTGGAGCGAGGTCGGAAAACGAAAGCGTGGGTCAAAAGCCGGAAGATCAATCAGCGTGATGTCCAGGCAAAAACACAAAGCGAGAGCCGTAGTCAAAATGGGAAGCATTAGATCGGTAACCGGGAGATCAGACAGTGAGGCGACAATCCAAAACACGTAAAACAAAAGCCGTAGTCACAACGAGGAAGCGCGAGATCAAAGCCGGGAAATCAAACAGCGAGGCGACAAATCCAAAACGGAAGGCGAGAGACATGAAACGAGAAAACGAAACTACTTGGCAACGTGAAGATAGCAAAACAAGAGAGAATCAGAAGACATTCAATAATCCAGCGATTTAAGCAGCAAGCAGCGCATGCTTAAATCACTGGAGTAATCAATGGAGGATGAGAGACAGGTGTGCAAACGAGGCGGAAGTGGGGGCGTGGGAAAGGACATATGACGGCAAAAAGAAAACATGGGCACATGGAGCGTGGGAAAAAACAGGTTAGCAGGCGTGGATCATGACAACATCTTGTTGTGCTTTTTAATAGAATGGATATGCTGTAAATTTCAAGATTTGTTGCAGTAATGTGTTCACACTGTAATAATCAGTAACATTAATTTACATAATAGTTGTACACTATTAAGTAAAAAGGATGATTATAGGGAAGTTACTGTATAAGAAAATATACAGTACACCTGTATATACAATACATCGCGTTCCAAATTATTATGCAAATTGGATGTAAGTGTCATAAACATTTAAATGTTTTTAAACTAAACTCATGGATGGTATTGCGTCTCAGGGCTCTTTGGATCGCTGAACTGAAACTCAGACACCTGTGATAATTAGTTTGCCGAATTAAAGGAAAAGTACTCAAAAAGGTTGTTCCACATTATTAAGCAGGCCACTGGTTCCAAGCAATATGGGAAAGAAAAAGAATCTCTCTGCTGCTGAAAAGTGTCAAATAGTGCAATGCCTTGAACAAGGCATGAAAACATTAGATATTTCACGAAAACGTAAGCGTGATCAGTATTACAAGAAGTACAAGAAATACAAAAGACGGTACAAAAATAAGTACCGTGCCTTCCATAGCAAAATCATCTTCATGCATGACATTGCACCATCTCATGCTGCAAAGAATACCTCTGTGTCATTGGCTGCTATGGGCATAAAATATTGGAAACTCATGGTGTGGCCACCATCCTCCTCTGACCTCAACCCCACTGAGAACCTTTGGAGCATCCTCAAGCAAAAGATCTATGATAGTGGGAGGCAGTTTGCATTAAAACAGCAGCTCTGGGAGGCTATTCTGACATCCTGCAAAGAAATTCAAGCACAAGTTCAATGGATGCAAGAATTGGGAAGGTGATATCAAAGAAGGTTAAGATTACATTACATCTCTGTTAAGATGTAACATGCCCTGTTAGGATGTTTTTGATTGAAATAGCTTTTAACTTCAGTAAATATGACCTCCTAATGCTGCAAATTCAGTTCTTTACAACCTATAAAATGTTTTAACTTTGTTGTGCATAATAATTTGGAACAGTGCGTTTTCAGTTTGTTATTTTTTAAATAAATATTGTTATCATTAGATGGTTTGTTCAATAAAATTCGAATTACTGTATACACTAATGGTTTACGACTTGAAAATGTCTCTTTGAGAAAATTTACTAATTATAAAAATCTGAGAAAGATATCATTTGTGTAATAATTTAGAACGTGGTGTAATAATCTACAACAATCAGATATATAACCCTTTTCCAGATTTCTACAAATAAGGAATTAATTGCGTACAAATAATGTTTCTCTAGACGAGATCCTCAACCCTTGATGACTGTCTCACACAGTTTAGAAGAAACAAATGCTATCTTTAATTTACGAAAGGTTACTAGCAGCTAGTTCCCCGTCCATTAAATTGATCAGAGTGGAATGGGAACGAGAGATTGGAATGGTAATCTCGAAAGAGATTTGGCAAAGGGGCTTGGAGGATATTGATAAACAATCGGTCAATACTAGATTATGCCTCATTCAGTTTAAGGTCCTACATACAGTACAGTACAGATTACACTTCTCTAAAAAGAAATGACATAGACATTTTCCCTAATGTCTCTCCTATGCAGTGCAAAAAAGAGGATGCTGGTTTATCTCATAGCTTTATTTTCTGTCATAAAATACAAGGATTCTGGTTTGATGTTTTTAAAGTGCTTTCAGATATACTTGATGTAAACTTGGATCCAGACCCAATGTTTATTATATTAGGACACTCTGATACATATTCATTTAACAGGGCTCAACAGAAATTCCTTCCATATTGTTTGATAACAGCCAAGAAGCTATTATTGTTGTTCTGGAAAAAGGCTAACCCTCCTACTGCTAAACTACAGTATGGCTTGAGGAACTGACATCTACTCTGTAGTTGGAACGAACCAGATATCTTTTAAAAGGCAACATTGGATAGTTTCGTGAGATTTGGGGCCCTTTCTTCTGTTACCTCAAGAGGAATTCTATTCCTTAATGCAAAATATTGTAACTTCAAGTTGTTTTGATTGTCACTGTATTGTTATATGTATATTTACAGTCTGAGGTAGTGGTGTTACTTTTAATGTGTTTTGTTTTCTGTTCCTTTTGTTTGTTTGTTTTGGTAAGTTTTTTTATGCATATCAGAAAATAAATCCTGGAAATTTTGATTACTGCAAGGTTATTGGATGACTGAATAAAAACTTATTTGACAAAAAAAAGAAAAAAAAAAAGAAAATAATAATCTACTTAATTGCTGTTATGGCCATAAAGTTGACGGTTTTCTATATGTGTTTTATTCTTCTAATTTGCCAATGAATAGTTTTTTTTAAAATTAAAAATATGTCTACATTACATTAATTGTTCTGAGAAAAAAGTTGATTCCTGTTCTCACTTATAACACCTCACTGGCCTTTCTTTTTTTCTTACTCATACTGAAATATTAAATGGACACGTTTCTCTTTACAGAAAATTTCACCATATGGACGATTACAGGCATTTATTATTTATTCAATGGTAATAAATGGTAATCATGGGACACTGTAATATTTAAATTCTAATATTAATAAGTTGTCGTGAAGACAAAAAAAAAAGTTGTGGTTGTGTTGTGAGCATGGATAAAGTGTGTACCATTACATTTTGATGTAATGTGGGTCTTTACTTTTACAATTTGCATGTCACGAGTCACAAGCCAGGATGGCAAAGTGTTCATGTTGTTCAGTAATCACTGCTTGAGTAAAGCGTGAGTGAAGGGTGAGTGAAGCCCTTTCATCATTTTAATGACTTGGTAAACATTCTGTGAGCTGTGTGTTATCTCTCAGGTAAAGCTCCTGTCCTGAAAAGCATGCTGGGATTGACAGCACAAGCTGTTCTGGAGAGATTACGGAGGACAGAGGAGTACGTTAGTGGGAGGACGATGAGGGAAGCCCCTGTCGTCAGTCTATGCACTAAACTTACAACACTATGTGACTCATCACACACCACAGCATGGTCAGAAACAGGAAATCTACTTCTGAATAAGATTTAAGTGTATAGGAAATATGGCAAACAATTACTGTACATAAAAATCTGGCAGTTTAAACAAAGTTAATTATGATCAGATCATCTTTACACATATACAGTACAGTACATCGTATATCTATTGCCAGTTTATTGCTGCATAAATAGTCCGAGTGGTAATTGTCACATTAGTCAGTGGTTTAATTTAACAATATACAGTAGCTTTCACGCATTATTTAGCATATTAAATGAATAGCACTAAATGAAAGTTACTCATGTTCCCTTGATACAGCCATGAGATTCTAAAGCAAGTTCATGGAACCATAATGTGTGAATATAATTTATAACACATTGTTATAATAAAGCAATAAAATCCACTGCTGCTGTTAAGTTGATGTGCGTTCCTGTAAAGATGTGTCTACGGTTTGAAGGAGCACTCATCTGTTATGCTTGCAGCTCACTTTAAGTTCATTCATAATTTTATTCATGAGAAATTCAGTCCTTGAGATTCACTTCTCTAAGCAGTATCACTGATTAAAATGCACCCCAAATCACTGGGAATTTACCAAAGGAATAGAAAAAAAAAATTAGAATTAAACTTTTAATACTCGCCTGTAAATACGCATTTATCAGGTGATTAAGCATCATTACTACTAGTATAAAATAAAGGCATGACTCACATCGCATCCAGTCAGCAGCTCTGCTTGCCGTGAGAAGTGCTGGAAGACTCGTTGTGGTCCAATCACATGAGCCCAAATATTTAAAAACAATATTGATTTGCTAAGAACAAAAGTGGGAGGGTTCAGGGTGCACAATGCTGCACCCGAAGGATGATTTGAAAAGATCCAATCAGAGCTCAGCCTGAGGTCACATGCTTTTCAAAGATATACGTGCCTACATAGACACTTGTTTGTCTGACGCTCCGCGTACACGAACACAAATGAACGTAATACAGTTTAGATTTTTATTTCATTGCAAATAAATTATATTAGGAAATACAGCGGAATATTGTGACTAAATGACTTTATTTCATTATTAAAATTAGTAATTATTATGTTAAATAATTACATGTTAAAGTAGCATTCTTCTCTGCCCAACTTTAAGTGGGGCGGCGCCCTTGCGCCCTGTATTTACCGGCCGCCACTGCACAGAAGTATTATATGCATTTTTGTTTTTCTCCCCTCACAGGCCATACTCCCACCTTCAGAAGAATCACACAGTGAAAGGAGACTGCAAGATGTACAAATTTAGAACAAAGTTTGTCTAAAACAAATGCACCTACAGTACATGTCTCAGTTATATGCAGTTCTGACCTTGACATTTATTTTACTAAAAATCTAGCATCTCATCCTACATCCTCCTCACCTGTTTATTGGGTACAGTTGCTGCCACAATGCTTCATCCATGTTCCTGCTACATTTAAAATGGCAAAGTTACTCCTATTCTTAAGAAACCCAGACTGGATCCAGCAGACAACAGAAAACTATAGGCCAGTATTACTTCTGTCTGTAAACTTATACACACTATGTACTATCAGATGTCCTTTTATTCCTCGCAGAACAACCTCAATGATCCTAACCAATCTGGATTCAAAGTTTCATATTACACAAAGACAGTCCTTCTGTTCATCACTGAGAAACTCTATGATGCTAGATTGCCCAAACTATCATCTGTCCTCATCCTCCTGGATCTCTCCGTAAAACTCCTTTGTCCATCCTTGCAAGCCTTGGAATTTGTGGCACAACATGCCAATGGTTTGCTCCATACATAATCTCCACTGGTGTCCCACAAAGCTTAGTACTTAACAAGACATCGAAATCAGAAGAGGACTTGATGGTCCTCTTCTGATTACGATGTCTTGTTAAGGTCATATCCTCACATGACTTTTCATACCATTGTAATGTGTACAACACACAACTCATTCTCACATTTCCTCTAATAGACATGTTTATGCTCAGATTTCAGAATGTCTGGCGGACATCTAATCTTGGATGGCATTGGATGCTCATTAAATGAAATTTGATCTCAGCAAAACCGAGAAGTGAAGTGATGAAGGGTTTTTTTTTTTGATGAAGGGTTTTTGAAGTGATGGGAGGTGTTGAATACCGGATGGATTCGGAGCGCCGCAGGCAGCTGGAGCTGGTAGGTGACAGGATTGATATGGAGGGTGATGTGGTATGGACCGATGAACCTGGATGATAGCTTCTTGGATTCTGTGTGAAGGTGAAGGTTTTTGGTTGAAAGCCATACTCTGTCACCTACATTGTACAAACATCTCAGCAGGTGTCGGCACCTCAACCTCCGGTTCTTTATGAACGAACAT
Organism: Clarias magur; assembly: GCA_013621035.1. Taxonomy (NCBI): domain Eukaryota; kingdom Metazoa; phylum Chordata; class Actinopteri; order Siluriformes; family Clariidae; genus Clarias; species Clarias magur. The sequence goes on from QNUK01000002.1 coordinate 5,031,165, forward strand.
TGAAGGTTGGAAACTGTGGCATACCTCAAACAGACTGAGATTGGTGCCTGAAGAGACGTGGAGATTATAAGATAACTCAGCCCATAGGAGGTAGCGGGCCCAGGAGCACTGGCAATCAGCAACAAAGCATCTCAGGTAGCAGTCCAGTTGTTGGTTGGTCCGCTCAGTCTGGGGATGATAACCAGAAGATATCAGAACCGGGCGGTGAACTGGGTCCCCTGTCCGAGACGATGCCTTTTGGGAACCCATGCAGTCGGACTACGTGTTCCAAAATCAGCTCTGCTGTTCTTTTGGCTGATGGGAGTCCGGCGAGGGCCACTAGGTGCACGGCTTTGGAGAACCGGTCGACGATAGTTAAGATGGTGTTCTTCTCTTCGGGGACCGGCAGACCCGTGATGAAATCGACGGCAATGTGCGTCCAGGGCCGATGGGGAATGGGGAGTGGTTGGAGTTCTCCCGGTGTTGGTTGATTGGTATTCTTAGCCCTAGCGTACACTGGGCATGCCTGGACATACTCCTTTACGTCACTCGTCTAATAAATTGGAGGGTGCAGTTGGCGCCGGGATATCCAGATAAGGGTGAGGAATGACCCCATCGCAACACCTCAGTTCTTACAACGAATGGTTTACTTGTGTCGGGGTGCAGTAGAATTGGGGCGTTGCTGAATCGGTGGCATAGGTCATGAAAGGCGGTGATGGCGGTGTGATTGAGGCTGAAATGATGAGAAGAGTGTCGAGTCAGAGCAGTTAAAAGGGCCACAACCGTACTGTAGACCCGGATAAAGCAACGATAAAAGTTTGCAAACCCGAGAAACCGTTGAAGTTGCTTGAGGGTCTTGGGTAGGGGCCAATGACGCACAATTTCCAGTTTCTTTGGGTCCATGGCCACACCCTGACAAAACCCAGGAACGTGGTGGAGCGCTTGTGAAAGGCGCATTTTTCCAACTTACAGTACAGTTGGTGGGCGAGTAATCTCTTAAGGACCGCTCTGATGTGATGGGTGTGTTCCTCGGCTGTGCGTGAATAAACTAGGATATTGTCCAGGTAAACGAACACCCACCGCCCTAGCATGTCCCTGAGGACATCGTTGATGAACTGTTGGAAGGCGGCGGGTGCGTTGCAGAGTCCGAATGGGATGACCAAGCTCTCATAGTGTCCAGTAGGGTTGATGAAAGCCGTCTTCCACGCATCGCCCTCTCTGATGCGCACCAAGTTGTAGGCGCTCTGGAGGTCCAACTTTGTGAAAATGGTGGCGCCAGAGAGGGCGTCCAGGGCTGAGTTGGTAAGAGGCAACGGGTGTCTGTTCTTGATGGCGATGTTATTAAGCCCCCGATAATCGACACAGGAATGTAAGTTGCCCCCTTTCTTCTTCACAAAGAAGAACCCCGCTTTGGTAGGCGAGGAGGACGGCCGAATGGTGCCGTGACGAAGGGCATTTCAAAACGTATCTCTCCATTGCCTGCGTCTTGGCGGCCGAAAGGGAGTAAAGATGGCAGCGGGGGGGGGGTTGGGACTGAGCCCGGCTGAAGTTCGATCACCAGATCATAGGGGCGATAAGGAGGAAGATGTGTGGCTCGTCTTTTGCAGAACAGTTCAGCCAGGTCTCAGTAGACGATGGGGATGGCGTTGTTGTCGACGTCGGGTGCCTCGGACTCCCTGGAACACGACCCAGCTGAAGCCCGTAGGCAGAGTTCGGTGCAGGTCGGCCCCCACTGCAGGATCCAGTTTTGTGTCCAGGAGATGAGGGGGTCATGTTGGGGCAACCAGGTGTGTCCGAGGATGATGGGTGGCGATGAAATGAAGGTGAGATGGAACTGGATCTGTTCATGATGTTGGCCGATGACAAGGTGAGAGGCTGAGTCTGAGTGGTGATGGGGCTGGAGGAAAGGGGCCGACCATCCACAGATGTGATACGAATGGGCTGGGGTAACGCTTTTATAAACGTTCCAGTCCCAGCTTTTTGGCAAAAGAAGAGTCAATAAAGTTACCTGCGGCACCGGAATCGATGAACGCAGTACTTCCGACCCATTTGTGGCCAAACCGGAAGTGTACTTGAACCGTGAGATAGGAATTATTGGGTGTCGTGACTGAGAGGTGGAGGGGGCCCGGTGAGGGGGCCCATCTGATCACTGGGCCTGAGCGTTTCCCGGGCAAAATGGACAGATGGCCTGGTGGTGCGCCGCTGACCCACAATAGGCGCAGAGCCCTTCTCTAAAGCATCATTCCCATTCTGCAGCGGTCAAGGAGGCGTGTCCTAGTTGCACGGGTTCCCCGGCTCCCGTGTCAACCACGGCGGGAGGTAGAGAACCGACTGATCCTGTAGGTGCAGTAGTGACTGAGGGGCGAGCTTCCGGAACAGGCATACGAGAGAGGAAGGAAGGAGTTGGGGGGCGGGGGGGGGGGGGTATAGGGGGAATAGGGCGGTGATGACATGATAGGCGGCAGGGTGCGAGAAGCTGGCTTGGGGCGAGCGAGCAGACGCTGGTCGATTTGGAGGGCGAGTTGAATTAAGCCCTCCAATGTGGCTGGGAGTTCACGTCCAGCGAGCTCGTCCTTAATGCGCGCCACCAGTCTCTCGTAGTAGGCTGTCTGGAGGGCGGAGTCTCCCCAGTCGGTTTGAACACTGAGGGTTCGGAAATCAGGGGTGTAGCGGCTCACGGACAAGCCTCCCTGCCGCAGATGATACAACTTGGAGTTGCTCTCTCTCTTCGAGAGTCAGTTTTAGTTAGCGGGTGAATTCTCCATAGGAAAAGGCTGTATCTGAATCTGACCTGAGAACTGCCATGGCCCACTCAGCTGCCTGCCCGGATAGCAACGTGACGAGGAGTGCAATGTGCAGTCGGTCTGTGGAGTATCTGGTGGAATTAAACTCAAACACAAGATCTAATGCTGTTAAAAACACATTGCACTTCCCATCTGTGCCATCTCACTTATCTGGTAAGGCTATGAAAATATCAGCCACAGCCACTGCGGGGGGTGTGGCCACAGCCGGCTGAAGAGCTGCCCCATGGAGGGTCGCATTCTCCTGCCGTAGGTCTGCCACCTTGAAGCGCAAAACCGCGACGTCTTGGAGCTCCTTTCGCGACTTCACCACGGAGCTCATTGATGAGCTCGGCATGCTGGTCAACCACCGCGCAGAGGCGAGCAAACTCCGCTGGGTTTACTGCTTTTGGCTCAGTCATTCTGTCATGAGCAACCGAGGTACAAACACAACAGCCTTAGCAGTTAGCCCGTGTTGCGTGGATGGCAAACCCAAACGTGGAAGTAGCGCGAGTCGGATAACCACGCGTTTACTCTTAGAACTCTCTTACACAAAGAGCAAGGATCTACACAAATAAACCCGCATTCTAGCAACACACACTCAATCAAGGAAGCAATCTGAATAGCTGAGTACTCACGAAATAGTCGACGAAGCATAGGCAAAGGCATATATGAACTCAATGACTGAGCAATGTAAAGCGCCATCTTGTTTCCTTTTATGCTTCCTGAAAGCGCGACCGTCTTACTTCCGGGTCCTCTTGCCGGTCGCGGTGCGAGTATGTATGACACTGAGCTCCATTTGACCTCTGCAGCTGTTCCAGAATGCAGACGCAAGACTTGTTTTCACCCTTCCCAAGTTCTCCCATTCCATGCCACTTCACTCCCTCCACTGGCTTACTTTAGCTGCAGGCATCAGATTAAAAAATGCTGATGCTGCCTACAAAGCCTAGTACCCACGGCCCGGTACCCTCTTATCTCAAATCACTTATCACACCCCTCATTGAACCATGTTGCCTCTGATCTTTCAGCCCTGCTCAACTGATCACACCATCTCTCAGGGATTAAGAAAGACATGCATCTAGACTGTTTTCTGTTCTGTGACCTACGTAGGTGGTGGAATGAACTTCCTCTAGATGTCTGTACAGCTGAGACATATCTAAAGACATATCTGGTTCTTAGGTGAACCCTAATGAACATGTAATGGCAGGTAATGGAAACCAGCATCCAGGATTACACCACCACACTGGCCCTGGGCCTGCAGCTTGCCACCACTGAATCTGTCCAGTATCAGCAACTTCAGGGGGCTGCTGAAATCCCAAGATGATGATATTGATGACAGTGTTTTTACTGATCTTTCAGCAAGAGGGTTCTGTACAAAAGGGGTCTGGAGCTTGGCTCTTACTTCCGCTCGGACAGAAGAAACCCAGAAGGCATATTTACTCCTGTCAGCTGTCATGTCTATATTCAAGGAAGCGGACACAGACGCAGAATCCATTAACTCAATGTTTCTTTATTCTTTCTTTTTCTTTTCTTAAGTCTCTACCGTTTTACCCAGGCGAAACTGGGATCTAGATTCTCCCCAGGCCGGGTCTGCAGGTGGGCCAACAGAAAAGAAACAAAACAAAACATAAAGGTGCAGTCAGTCGCTCTTACTGGGTGCCAGGCGACGACACCTCCAACTCAAATGAACCCCACCTGCAGACACTGCTCAGTCCTGGGGAAAAATAAAAGGAGACACCACGTATTACAGAACATGTAGACGGAACCTTTACAAACATTGCACGTCAAAAAACAGACATCGCTCCACGGGTTCGACTGGAACATATAGACAGACACACAAGGGACTCACAGGTGCTCATCATTTAGTGATTAAGTGCAGCTAGTACACACATAGACACACTAGGTGGGGACAAAGCGTCAACTCAATAATCCGGTGAGCTAGGCAATTCGAATTGCCGGCAGGGGGGATGACCCGGTCGTCGCGGTGCTGGGCGATCCAGCCGTTTTTGATGGAAATCTGTAATCAGATCTTTATGTAGGATGTCTCAGCTCCGTTCCTCCGGGCCGTACCCTTCCCAATCCACCAGATATTGGAAGGAACCCTCTCTACTCTGGGAGTCTAGAAGTTCTTTGACTCTGAACGCAGGTGCGCCCTCAATCTCCACAGCACCGGGGAGTGCTGGGAATGGTGTCCCAGGGACATAGCGGGGGTTGATGTCCAAGTATACATTGAAACAGCGTTAGGCCGGTTGCAGAGTGACGTAGCGAGTTTTGCGCGTATTCCGCCCAGATTAAGCATTCTGCCCATTCGTGCTGTCTGCTGCTACAATATGCTCGAAGATATTTTAGTTCTTGGACAGTCCGCTCTGCCTGACCATTTGACTCGGGATGATAGCCCGACGTTAGGCTAACTGTGGTTCCCAACTTCTGAAAGAATGCTTTCCAGACTCGGGCGATGAATTGGGGACCATAATCTGACACAATATCTTTGGGTATGCCGTAACAACAAAACACAGTTGAAAAAAGGGTTTCAGCTACCTGGAAGGCTGAAGGGAGGGAGCTGAATGGGATGAATCTGCATCCCTTAGAGAAACGGTCAATCACTATGAGAATAGTGGTGTACCCTTTTGAACTCGGCAGATCCGTGACAAAGTCCACTGAAAGGTGAGACCACGGTCTGTTTGGTGTTGCTAAGGGCATTAATTTTCCAACGGGTAGGTGGCGAGGACTTTTAGTCACTGCACACACCGCACAAGATAAAACAACTGTCCTTACCGTCTTCTGCATGTTCGGCCACCAGTACTTTGATTCCAGCAGCCTATGCGTGCGAATCACACCGGGATGTCCAGCGGCCACACTGGTGTGTGCGTGTATAATTACTCGCTCTCGCAGTGGCTCTGGCACATAGGTTCGCCTCGGAGGGCAATTTCGCGGCACGGGATTGGATTGTGTTATTCGTGTTATCTCTGGGTCGAGGTCCCATATGATCGGTGCCAGTACGAGAGACGAGGGCAATATAGTTCCGGGTTCCAACTCACCTATGGGCGTTGGATAATACCTTGACAATGCATCTGCTTTCTTGTTTTTTGTCCCGGGACGATAGGTTATATTAAAGCGGAAGCGTGTGAAGAGCAGCACCCAGAGGGCTTCGCGAGGGTTTAATCTTTTTGCTTGCTGGACGTACTCAAGATTACGATGGTCGGTGAGTACTACAAAGGGATGTTCAGCTCCCTCCAACCAGTGCCGCCACTCCTCTAACGCCGCTTTAACTGCTAGCAGCTCGCGATTGCCGATATCATAGTTGCGCTCGGCAGGTGTTAGTTTACGCGAGAAGAAAGCGCAGGGGTGGGGTTTTTCGGGGTTGCCTTGACGTTGTGACAGCACCGCTCCTATCCCTACCTCTGATGCATCTACCTCGACCAAAAAGGGCTTCGTCGGGTCTGGTAATTTTAGAATTGGTGCAGTAGTGAATGCCGATTTGAGATGTTGAAACGCCTGGCGTGCTTCTGGCGGGAACTCGCAAAGGCGTTTCGGTTTCCCTTTTAAGAGTGTTGTGAGCAGCGCAGGCAACATACTGAAGCCTCGTATAAACCATCTATAAAAATTCGCAAACCCCAGAAAACTTTGTAGCGCCTTAACTGAATTGGGTTCCGGCCATTGTTGCACCACCGCGACCTTGGTCGTCTCCATTTCGACCCCCTGTGGCCCTATGCGATAGCCGAGGAATGCAACCTCCTTCCTGTGGAAATCGCATTTCTTCGCCTTCGCATAGAGCCCGTGTTTGCATAAGCACTGAAGGACGGCGGTTACATGACTGACATGCTCAGAATATGACCAGGAATATACTAAGATATCATCCAAGTAAACTATAACATACCAGTTTAACATTTCTCTAAATACATCATTCATGAACCCCTGAAGCACCGCAGGTGCGTTTACCAGTCCATACGCCATCACATTATATTGGTAATGACCTGATGTCGTGCTAAACGCAGTCTTCCACTCATCGCCTTTTCACACACGAACGAGATTATATGCGCTGCGGAGGTCGAGTTTGGTGAAGATGGAGGCTCCTCGGAGTTGGTCGATAGTCAATACAGCTCAGTAAGCCCCCCCCCCTTTCTTATTGATAAAGAAAAAACCTGCCGAGGCGGGTGACGTGGACCTACTGATGAGACCCTGCCGGAGAGCTTCACTCACGTACTCCTCCATAGCCCAGGTTTCTTCCACAGACAATGGATAAATACGCGAGCTCGGCAGTGTTTTTCCCGGCAAAATCTCGATCGCGCAGTCCCACGGCCGATGAGGGGGAAGTCGTGCTGCTGCCCTAACACTAAACACGTCTTGAAACTGTTCATACTCTGATGGCACCTTTGTAGATACTTGGGCTAGCGGGCTTTCAATCGAGGTGGTTTGGACTGTCAATGTCGGTGGTATACACGTTTTTGCACATCTAGGGGCCCAGGATACGATGCGAGAATGTGCCCAATCGAAATTGGGATTATGAGAGCTGAGCCAGGGCAGACCCAGCACGACGGAATGATCAGACCGAGGTAGCACAAAGAATTTAAATTCCTCCGTATGACCGGGAAAAGTTAAGTGAAGTGCTGCGGATATTTGTTTAACTGGCGATTGTTTAAGGTTATGACCGTCTAGAGCCTTTATCGCAATAGGGTATGGTAGCTTCGACATTGGAGCTCGCAGCGAGGAAAGAAGGGAGGAAGAAATGAAGTTCCCTTTCAAAAGCTACACTCAATGCTGCGTGAAAACGCTATGGGAACATCTCTTTGTTGCCCGGTTGTGAAGCCTGTGCATGTCAAACCCGCCGAATACCTTCGGCTTATAACCTGTGACAGGCATGACGTCACCGAATAAGGTGCACCTGCAGGTTATAAATAGGAGTGAACCGGAAACATCCTCAGATCTTTTTGTCTTCAGGACCGCTTTGTGTTTGCGTGTGCATGTACAAGCCGTAGCGAAAGCGAAATAAAAATAACAGCATTAACTCACCGATATGGCGAGTTTGTCGAGTGCTTGGGAAGAACACGCTCGCCTCGGGCTTCAGGGAGAATGTGAGTACTACTATCTTCTCCTTATTAAGGCGCGCGGCTCGCTTTCTTTAAAGAGAAACCGCGAGCCGCGGCGCATTCCTGAGGCTCGCGTGTTGATCTGGCAGACGCGCACGAGATGGAATTTCCGATTTCTCTCTCGCTCTCTCCGGATCAGGAAGTTTTAGCTTCCGCTTCGCAAGCGCGCTCCGGCGCTTCTTGTAAAGGATCGGAAGAATCTTCCTCTCTCGCTTCCATGGAAGTAGCCTCCTCACAACGCTCCTCCAGTGCTGACAGAGCTTTTGAGGAATTATTAGAGGCTATAACGCGTGCGGTCGAGCGATTGCATATCGACTGGCCGCAGCAGCGAGATTCCCCCAAGCGTTCGAGATTGAACGACAGGTGTCTGTCGGGTGGCCGGGGGGAGGAGCCTCAACGTCTCTCTCTCCCCTTCTTTGGTGACGTCCATGATGAATTAACTCTTTCATGGAGCAAGCTGTATTCATCGCGTGTTTTTGTTCCTTCGACTTATTCGAATGATATTATTGATGCGAAGGCACGCGGTTATATGATGATGCCCAGATAGAAGAGACGCTTGCGGGCTATCTCTCTCCTGGGACATCATCCTCCCTGAAAAAGCCTACTCTCCCCTCCAAGTCGTGCAGATTGACACCTGCTTTTGTGGGTAAAGCTTTTCAGGCAGCAGGACAGGCTGGTGCTTCACTGCACACCATGGCGGTTTTGCAGGTTTACCAGACTGACCTGCTGAAGGACCTGAGCAGCGGCGGGGCTATTGATGACAGGGCGTTTGCAGAGCTGCGCCTAGCCACAGACCTGTCTCTCTGTGCAACCAAGCGGACGGCCCGTGCTGTGGGCCGTTCCATGGCTGCCATGGTATCCACGAAGAGGCATCAGTGGCTGAACCTCACGGGCATCAAGGATAAGGATCTTGTTGTCTTCCTCGATGCCCCCATCTCGCCTTCCGGCCTTTTGGCGACGCTGTTAATTTCCGCCGCCACTAGGTTTAGAGAGGCAAAGCTATATGAACAGGCCTTTGGGAGGCTCCTTCCCCGCCGTGCTCAAGAACAGGGACCGTCGGCCACCCGGCCCCGGCTGGGTCTGGCCCCTATCAGGCGTGAGGTGCAGAAGAAGAGCGTGACCAGCCGCGCACCCCCCCGTAAAGACTGGGGTGGGGCTCGCCGCTCTTCTCAAAAATCTGCTTCGAAAAGACCGGATCTGAGTAGCTTCCTCTCTTCAAAGAAGAAGCCCTGAGTTCGTGCGCCTGGGGCCATGGGGGTGTCTCCCCCCGGGGAGGGGCGCCTGGATTTTCATCACAAAACAGGGCCTCCTCCCTGGCACTCCCGGGAGGCCGGTGTTCAATCCCCGCCACCACTGGTGTTCGGGGAGCGCCGGTCTCCAATGATAAGTTGGGTGTTCAGGCATCATCTGCCACACTTCATCTCCCAACACCTAACACCAATCCCCCCCCCCCATCTAGCCGAAGTGTCAAAGCTCGTGCCCCTTTCGGAGAAGCGGGCAGCGTGGAAACTACTGCCAGGTGTATCTCCTTGGGTATAAAGGACTGTAGGCACAAGCTACAGGATTCAGTTTGCACATCGTTCTCCGCGTTTCAACGGCGTGGTCTCCACTTCCGTGAAACCGGATCGAGCACATCTGCTGGCCCAGCAGTTACAGACTCTGCTGGGCAAAGGGGCCATAGAACATGTTCCCCTCCCAGACAGAGAGTCGGGCTACTGCAGTCGGTACCTTTTGGTGCCCAAGAGAGGGGGAGGGTTGCGTCCGATCTTGGATCTTCGCGGCTTGAACCGCTATTTCAGAAATCCAGATTCAAAAGTTTGACTGTCAAAATGATTGTTTCTCAAATCCAACTAGAGGATTGGTTGTGACAATCGATCTAAAGGACGCATATTTCTATAGAAATATTGCCACAGCACAGGAAGTTCCTGAGGTTCGCTTTGGGGGCGAAGCTTACCAGTATTGGGTCCTTCCATTTGGCCTAGCTCTGTCACCCCGCACATATACAAAATGCATGGATGCAACTCTGGCTCCTTTATGACTCCAGGGCATCCGTATTTTGAATTACATAAGCGACTGGCTGATTCTGGCCCAGTCTTAGGAGCTAGCGCTTCGACATCGGGATGTCGTCCTAGCCCATCTTCATTCTTTAGGATTGAGACTCAACGCCACAAAAAGCGTTCTCCTTCCTGTTCAGAGGACAACATATTTGGGTGTCACATGGGATTCGGTCACAATGCGGGCACAGTTGTCTCCTGCACGTGTCGAATCCATTCTCAACACCCTGAAGGAAATCAAGCTAGGCCAGAAGGTCACTGTTCATCACTTTCAGAAATCTTTAGGCCTCATGGCAGCTGCGTCCACGGTGATACCTTTGGGCCTTCTGCACATGAGAGCATTTAAGCTGTGGCTAAGAGCCAAGGGGTTTCATTCAAGGGCCAACCCCTAGAGGCTAATAAGGGTTACGCGCCGGGGGCTTCGTACCCTTTCTATGTGGTTCAGACCCCAGTTTCTGACTTTGGGTCCCACTCTAGGTCCGTCTTGTCATCGCAAGATGCTAACGACAGACGCTTCCCTCACGGGCCGGGGTGCGGTCTTGGATGGCCGTCCAGCACAAGGGAGCTGGAGAGGTCATCTTCTCGCGTGGCACATCAATTGCCTCGACATGATGGCTATGTTTCTGGCCCTGAAACACTTCCTCCAGCAGTTGAGAGGCTGCCATGTCCTAGTGCGGGTGGACAGCACTGCGGTAGTCTCGTACATAAATCGCCAGGGTGGACTGTGCTCGCGCCGCTTGAACAAGCTAGCGCACCAGGTTCTGCTTTGGGCACAGGACAAGTTCCTGTCCCTCAGGGCGATTTACATTCAAGGGCATATGAATGTAGGAGCAGACTTGCTATCCAGACAAGCTGTAAAACATGGGGAATGGAAGCTCCACCCCGAAGTAGTCAGTTAATCTGGGAAAGATTTTACGTAGCAGAGGTGGACCTCTTTGTCTCATAAGAGGCAGCAGAATGCCCCCTTTACTACTCTCTGACTCCTCCAGCTCCCCTGGGTCTGGACACAATGGCCCACACGTGGCCCAGATTACGCCTTTATGCGTTTCCACCTATAGTTCTGCTCCCAGGAGTCCTGGCGAGGGTCCGTCAACACGGCTTGTGCCTCTTACTGATAGCGCCCCATTGGCCGACCAGAGTGTGGTTCTCGGATCTTATATCTCTCCTCGACGGCTCACCCTGCGTGATTCCAGTGAGGAGGGATCTTCTGTCTCACGCGCAGGGGACAATACTTCATCCCCGGCCCGAGCTCTGGAACCTTCACGTTTGGCCCCTGAACGGACCAACTAAGACATGCTGGGCTTTCAGCCAGCGTAATTGAAACCATTTTAAGTGCCAGGGCTCCCTCCACTAGGAGAACTTATGCCCTCAAATGGAGTGTATTTGAAAATTGGTGCATGGCAAGACATGTAGACCCAGTTCACTGCCAGATTGTTTCAGTGCTGGAGTTTCTGCAAGAAAGGTTGTCCTAGGGCTTATGCCCTAGTACGCTCAGAACGTACGTAGCTGCTATTTCGGCTTGTCACGCTCTGAATGATGGGGTTTCTGTGGACAAGCACCATTTAGTTGCCCGTTTTATTCGTGGAGCTAAACGGTTGAAGCCGCCCACTAGAGCGACGGTCCCTTTGTGGGACTTAACTATCGTACTCAAAGGCCTGGCCGACACCCCTTTCGAACCACTAGAGTCAGCGCCTGTCAGGCTTCTGCCTCTTAAGATGGTTTTTCTTATGGCTATTACGTCTAAAGCTATTCTGCATCCTCACCCGAACTATCTTCCAAGGTTCCATTCTCGACCATGCACCCAGTTGTTCTCGAGGCCTTCTGTCCTCCGCCTTTCACAGCTCCGGAGCAGGAAAGACTTCACTTACTGTGTCCAGTACGTGCTCTTAGGATCTACGTCCACCGCACTAGCCAGTGGCGTAAGTCAGAGCAGTTCTTTATTTGCCATGGGGGTCTGCCATTAGACAGACTCTGTCACACCGGGTGAGAGATGCCATTGCCCTAGCCTATGAGGCGCGTGGTCACACTTCGCCTCTGGGAATCAGGGCTCACTCAACCAGGGGGATTGGCTCATCAATTGCCTTGGCAAGAGGCGTCCCCCAGCAGCAGGTGTGTGATGCGGCGGGCTGGTCCTCTCCACACACGTTTGTTAGATTTTATAGTCCTGGATGTCAATGCTACTCCGGGTTCACGGATCCTTCAGTCAGCATCCCAGAGCTAGGTCTGAGACCTCCTCGGCTTGTGCGCACACGCTACACAACCTGGGGGTCCAGACACTTGCAGTGCGGCGGCGTTGGTATTCTCGTTCCCATAGCGTTTTCACGCAGCATTGAGTGTAGCTTTTGAAAGGGAACGTCTCGGGTTACTTGACTGTAACCCTGTTCCCTGATAAAGCGGGAACGAGATGCTGCGTTCCGATGCCGCACTGCTGGCGTGCCTGGACGTCCTTCAGACAAAATTGACCTGAGGATGTTTCGGTTCACTCCTATTTATAACCTGCAGGTGCACCTTATTCGGTGACGTCATGCCTGGCACAGGTTATAAGCCGAAGGTATTCGGCGGGTTTGACATGCACAGGCTTCACAACCGGGCAACAAAGAGATGTTCCCATAGCGTTTTCACGCAGCATCTCGTTCCCGCTTTATCAGGGAACAGGGTTACAGTCAAGTAACCCGAGACGTTTCCAGCCGACCTGGAATCTATAAGGAGGAAGACACACAAAGAACGGTTAACATAAGACACTTGTGCTTTCAAACAAAATGAATGGTGGGTACGAGGTGGAGTGGTGTGAGTTACTTTAAGTAACGGGCAAGTGTTCAATTTGTGTCCGTCTCCCCCGCAGTACAGGCACAGTCCAGTAGATATTCGGCGCTGTCTCTCCTGAGCTGTCAGGCGGGATGCGCTGACGTCCATAGTTTCTCCTGGTGTCGCTTCCCGCAGTTCTGGCAGGGGGGTGCTGAGGCTGGCGTGACGGCTGTAATCAGCTCACTTTGTTGCCGCTTTCGGGGGTAGATGTCGTTTTTGTGATAGATTCCTCCTGCGCTCCACACTGCTTTCGCCCAATCCATAGCTGCACCCGTGAGCTGTTGGATGACAAAGCTGATCTTCTGCAAGTCATTCATGTCTGGGTATTCAGCCAGACATAGCTCACATGCAAGAAGGAAGCGTTTGCATCCCTCCGGATTACCAGCATATCTTTCCGGAGGGGTGGGGCGTGGGGGAGCTGGTGCAGAGCGCGGCCCAGGAGAGACAATGGTGGATGGCCGGTTCATCAGATGTTCCACGCTGTGCACCAGGTCGTTCAGAGCTCTCGCAAGGCTGTCTATCTCCAGTTGTTGCCCCTTAATGTACTCCAGTACGGGGGCGTCTTCCTCAGGAAGGGGGGTTCCTGCTGCGTCCTGTAAGGTCTGTTCATCTGTCATTTCTATATTCAAGGAAGCAGACGCAGACGCAGAATCCATTAACTCAATGTTTCTTTATTCTTTCTTTTCCTTTTCTTAAGTCTCTACCATTTTACCCAGGCGAAACTGGGATCTAGATTCTCCCCCGGCCGGGTCTGCAGGTGGGCCAACAGAAAAGAAACAAAACAAAACATAAAGGTGCTCTTACTGGGTGCCAGGCGATGACACCTCCAACTGAAACGAACCCCACCTGCAGACACTGCTCAGTCCTGGGGAAAAACAAAAGGAGACACCACGTATTACAGAACATGTAGACGGAACCTTTACAAACATTGCATGTCAAAAAACAGACGTCGCTCCACGGGTTCGACTGGAATATATAGACAGACACACAAGGGACTCACAGGTGCTCATCATTTAGTGATTAAGTGCAGGTAGTACACACATAGACACATTAGGTGGGGACAAAGCGTCAACTCAGTAATCCGGTGAGCTAGATCTTATTTCCCTGTGCTGCGGTGGTACAGGTGTTACATCAGCAGAGCAGACGGATGACTACAACTAGCTCTGGGAAGCACACAGCTGCTGTCTCCCCACCTTAGGCTCCTTACCGCAGCTCACTCCTGTGGTGTTCCCCTGATTGAACTGCTGTTCATGCCTAGTCACTTCACATCGAACATTTCCCCTCAACAACATCTCCACTGAATCCTTTACTGCCTTCTCCCTCACATGGTGAACAAATAAACAATATCTGTCCCACTGCATTAAGTATTCTTTACTCATATTAATCTTTTCAAATTTGTTTTTAATGGTACAATGCTAGGACATTAGACTGAAATATATTTTTAATACACAAAGTGTTTAATGCAGTGAACTAGACTTTACTGAAAAAGAGAATATTTTAATAATCTGAATGTCAAGCTTAGAAAATCCACTTAAGCAGCCATGAAGCCCTATCCAGTACACAGGGAACTTTCCATTAATGAAAAGGGACCACTACAGGAGTTCCACATGTTAGTGTGTGTGTGTGTGTGTGTGTGTGTGTGTGTGTGTGTGTGTGTGTGTGTGTGTGATTCAGGATGTCGGCCACTGTAACCCTGCCCTTTGTTAGATAGCTAAGTGAACACCCAGCTCTTTGTGTTTAAGTTAAATCGGGTGACTCCCAGTAGAACGTCTATTCTTATCATAAGTAAGTTTTAACTGGAAGTTGAACTTGGCAGTTTCCTGCAGGTCACTCCTGACTAGTGGTTAGAAATTCAGCCTGTAAAACTAGCCTCCTGTTGCATTTGGTTGCACAGAAACCTGACAGAGGAGTGAAAGTAAAAAGGCAACAGCAGTCACAACATCTGACAAATACAGTTGTGCTCAACAGTTTGCATACCTTGGGAGAATTTGCAAGATGTCTACCATTTTTTAAGAAAATTAAATTTTCAATGAAATTCTATTTGCATAGCGTTTTTAACAACTGTCATTGTCTCAAAGCAGCTTTACACAATCAAAAGAATTATTTAAGTTTGTATGAAATGTGAACGTGTATAATTCAAAATGGTCAGATAGTCCCTGACTAACTAAACATTCAAGGATATGTAAACTTTTGATCAGGATTGTTTGAGTCATTTCAGTTATTATTAGGTTTTAAAAAGCTGTCAAAAAGGATGTGATAATTAATGACTTTAACTTTAATGACTCCCCTTAAATAAGAAAAATGATTCATATTTTCATATAAATGGCAATGTTTAACAATTCCTTTCATGCTATGCAAACTTTTAAGCAGAACTGTAAATCAGGTTTACAAAAGGTTCTCATTCTAAACCAATGTGATGGAGGGGAAATCAGTCACCATGGCAACTGTCTTGACAAGAGGAAACCTCTGGTGATCCTAAGCAGAGCAAACGTTTTTACCTTTTAATTTGTTTTTAAAAGTTCTTTATATGGCAAGTTTTAAACAAAAAAGGAGATTGTTATGATTTTGTTTTTCTCTATAATCTCTATCAGAAAATAAATTACTTGAAGAATAATTACTTGATTAATGAGATCAAATAAAAGATCAGTTTACATATTAAATTTCTTGCTGTGATAGGAAAATAATGAGTGTTGAAATTATGTGATTGAGTGGAGTTTATTTTTCACTGTTTGTTCTGTTTGCTTGCACTTGATTATTTAACTTCAACAGCAAGTTGAAAATCTCATACAGTTAAACAACAGTTGTTAATTTTCATCTTGAAGTTATTAAGGCAAAAAGTAACATTTTTACCAAGACAGAGTACTGTGTAGAGACCCCACGGTGTCAGAAACAGTTACAGCTTTACCGCTTAGCTTTACCTAAACCCCCTGCAGAAACCTTCACCAGATCAGCAACTTTTAAAATTCGTTTACAGTGTTCGCTGTACAGGTTCTGGTAACCGAGCAGTTACTATAGAAATTATTTGCATTATAATTTATGCATTAATATAAATTTTCAGCTGCACAACTGTCTGAGCTGCTGTTATAGAAAATTAAAAATGCACTTCTGTCAGAGCGAAGGTTATTCAAAATTAACCAAAACCTTCTCAACAACTGAACAGCAGAATTTCACTAAAACTCAATTCAGTCCCATTTTGTTTTTATATACGTTTTTTAACATAGATAAGGTCTAAAAGCAGCATTAAAGAAATAAAAATTCTGGGTATGAATTAAAAAAAAAACACAGATTTGGACAATTTAACAGCATTGTGGAACAAACGCTTATACATTTATAACAATTTGTATCAGGTTATAAAACATATGTTTTTAACCTTTTTAAACTGATAAGTGAATGTAAAAAAGCTCTAGACTTTTTATGTAGTAAACTATTTTGCTTGCTTTTGGAAAGAATATCAGGATTAGCTCATAAAATAGCTCATTACAATCCAAAGCATTCATTTATGATTGTAGAAAATCTCCATTCAGGATGGTTCAAACTGGAAACCACAAATGTCTGGAAAAACGAAACGCTTGTTCTGATGCTTTAATTGATTTTCCTGACTCACTCATAACCACAGAATTTCCACTCACAATCATCAAATAAAAATAACAGTGTGTACTCATTCATAAGTAATAAACGTATTAACCACGTGAAACCAATAAAAATTGGTAAAAATAAATAAATACACAAATACACTAAAATAAAGCAAAGCAAAAGGAACAAATAGATCTTGTTTAGCATTATAGTGAACCAGCAACAGAATTATGGGTGCCCAAGACTCATTGCATGTAGGCAGCAAAGGCTAGCTTGTCTGTTCCATTTCCCATGGAAAAGCAACAGTGGCCAAATTTGCCCCTATAAGAGGATCCACCTAGCATCTAACAGGACTTAAATGATCGGCTGCTAACATCTTGCTTCCAGATACCATACTGTAGTGCCTAGTCAGAGAACTTACGGAGTCCATGCATTAATCTGTCAGAGCTGCTTTGGTGGCCCAATATTAAGCTATTTAACCTCATGCCTGACCGGTGTATATAATTACTATAATATACATCAATCAGACAATTTTAATTAGGGTTATTATGGTCTTTGCTCTTTTTATGGACTGTGGCATTTAATCCATTTTGGTTTTTAATAAATAAGATGATGTGCATTTTGATGATTTTGATTTGATGATTGTGACCAATTCAAGTAAAGAAAAAATAGCAGATGTTACAATTAATAGATATTAATGTTTATATTACTCATGTTTCTATCAATAAACAAGTAATGTAACAAGTACTGTAAGTAACAAGTAATGTTTTTATACAAATATTAATATAAAAATGTTTATATTCATGTTTATGTTAAAGCACTCATTCTACTATGCTATGGTTTTTATCGTAAGAGCTCCTTTATAGGGACTCTACATACAGTTAACGGATTTAAAAAGGTATTTATTTGAAGTTTTCTTTAGGTTACAGTATGTTTATTTAGCCTTAATGCAACGACTCTCCAATGTCAGAGCTGTGTTTCAGTCAGAGGTTTAACTGTAACTTACAAAAAAAAAAAATTTTTTGTAACATATACATTTTTTCTTATCCAGTTTGCTTTTCACACTAAAATGGCACTTCTGAACATTGAAAGTACATTTTCTTCATAAATCTGAAAGCACTAGATGGGTATTGTGGTATAGATAAAGGAAAATGCAAGAAGGCTGAAAGCAAAGGGAGAAACCTTTTGAAAATGCCTTATTGAAATTATATTGTATTGTAATTGTAACCCCCAGTGAATAATATGTTTTATATTAGTAGTTACTGATTGTTTTGTTGTCAAGCAATTTTAAAACAAAAAGCTTTTTAACAACAACAGAACACAACGATGAGCTCAGCCTAAACCATCTCTTTCCTGTTCAGATGACCAAATCCTCAAATGACTTTATAAACAGATCCCACAAGATGAACACCAGTGTTTTGCCAATTTATTTGAAACCTGGAGATCATTCTGAAAAAAAAAAAAAAGAATGAAAAAACTACGACACGGGTTTTGCAGAGCTTCCCTGACCAAACCTGTCCTGTGGCCTACTCGGCTTCTAAGCCGAAACCACAGGATGACACAAGTGATTTAGCAATTAAAGCAACGAGAACACTGAAGGAAGGAGAAGCCTGAAGGTACCCTGATGAGGCAAACACTCAAAAGAACAAAACAGAAGCTTAAAAGTAAAAATGGAGGCAGGATGAATGCCAGGAATCTGTGAAACAGTAAGGCATTGTCCTTGAAGAGCAGCAAAGGAGCCTAGAGAAGCCGTAAGAGAGAGAAGACCCAGAGAGTATCTCCAACAGTGAACACTGCTTTTAAACAGCTTTTTTAATCCCGTTGGTAATGGCATGTTCATAAATATGAGCAGTTACACTGTTATAGACATGTCTCTTAAACTCATACTGACTTGTAAAGTGTGTCAGTGCACAGGATTAGCATTGGTGTATGAAACAATGTGTGCAATAGCAACTTTTTTATGTCCAGGTTACACATATAAACAAATCAAGGCTTGTAGCCTGACTCCCAACATTTCAAACAAATGCATGAAGCATGACGTTTTTGAGGAATACTGGCATATTACTAATTACAGTACTATGAGAAAAGTATTTGACCCCTAAACAGACAATCAGGTGTTTGCGATAAGTGGCAGTGAGTCTTTCACATCGCTGTGGAGGAATTCTGGCCCACTCTTCTTTGCAGAATTGTTTTAATTCAGCCACATTGGAGGGTTTTCAAGCATGGATGGCCTGCTTATGATCATCTCAATTGTATTTAAATCCAGACTTTGACTAAGCCTCACTCTAAAACCTTATTTTTTTTTCCTTTTTTTGAGCCATTCAGAGGTAGACCTGTTGGTGTGTTTCATAACATTGTTCTGCTGCATAACTCAAGTGTGCTTAAGCTTGAAGTCATAAACTGATGGCAGGATATTCTCCTTTAGGAGAATTCATGGTTCCATCAATTATGGCCCTGAAGCTTCACATCAGCCCCAAACCATTATATTACTAGCACCATGTTTGACTGCTGGAGTGCTGGTATGATTTATTTATTTATTAATGAAACACGTTCAACATTTATCTTATCAGTCCACAGATCATTTCTCTAAAAGTCTTGAGGATACTCAAGATAGTTTTTGTCAAATGTGACATGAGCCTTTTTTTTTTCTTTTTTGTTCAGCAGTGGCTTTCGCCTCAAAACTCTCCCATAGTTTCTCTTTCTTATTGTTGACTCATGAACACTGACTTTAACTGAGACGATTGAGGCCTGCAGCTCTTTAGATGTTGTTCCTTGATGAGTTGTTGTTGTGCTCTTGGAGTAATTTGTGGATAATGACCCTCACTGTGGGTTGCTGGAGTCCCAAAGTCTTAGGAATGACTTTGTAACTCTTTCCAGACTGATATATGTCAATCAATTTGTTGCTCCTCAATTCTTGAATTTCCTTAGATCAAGATGCTTTTTCATTTTAGTATGCTTTACTTTATCAGACATGTACTTCCGGTGATTTCTTCACTCAATCTGTCTGTTCGTAATCAGGAGGGGGGGGGGTTGCAGATAGATTTGGACAGCCTTTTTTTTCCTTTAATAAATGAAAGAATCGTTTCAAAACTGCATTTTGTATTTAGGTGGGTTATATTTGTTTAATATTAAAATTTGTTTGAAGATCTCAATCATTTAAGTGTGAAAAATGTGCCAAAAAAACCCTGAAAATTCAAAACTGTACATTAATGTTACACAAATGTCTGTAGGTAACCACCTGGTGTTTGGGCTGCCCATATAACCCAGTTAGACTAATCCTGAATTGCAGAAGTGGTGCTGACTTGAGGGAACATGACCTACAGTACATGGTGATGGTGACAAGATGGTGGCAAGAGCCCAGGGCCAATGGCATCTAGGCGGCAGACATATTATAGACATTTTATGTATAGTTTTTTATTTTATTTTTATAAAATCCTAAAATAAAAGAATAAAATCAAACTGTACAGTTTCAGTTTAATTTTATGTATAAAACTGAGCATTTTAAAGTAAGAGTGCACAGCTATGGGTTATCACTGAAAAATACTTCCATTCTTTCAAAAGAAAGATTCTTCCATTTCTCCACCCTATAAAGAGAGCAAATGATCCCATAGCATTAATCTGTGGGGGATTACGGTTGTAACCCCCCATAATCAAAATCACCAAATACGATAATTCAGTACAACCTCCCTTAAATATGATCTCATAATGATTAATTCAAAATCTAATTATTAAATTGATATGTTTCTCTCTTATTCACTTGATTTTACTAGAGAAGATGCACTGATTTGGTGTTCTCATTTTCTGTCAGCATAACTGAAGCATGTTTTTGCAAAAAAAAAATAAAAAAAATTCAAAGACATGTCATCTATAACCGATGAGGGAATGCTCAGTGCTTTTTACCTTTCAGAAAATAGGTATAAGTAAAAAAGAAGATGAATTATATTATATGTAATTTATAATTATAATATTTAGAATACTCACTTAAGCACATTAGTAGGCTGTATAACTAGGTGTTACTGTTATTATTTTTCCTACCTAACAAAAGTTTTGGCCCCCTCTGTTCTGTAACTTATTATTTAAACTAATAATTGTATTAAACTTAGACTTAGCATGCACAATACTCTCCTAACTGTCAGAAACTGACACTGTTCTAAGTCAGAGTAGTAATATGAGCAGGAGAATAAACCATGTGATGATTGATTTTTGGTCTAATTACAAGCTCATCATTTCAGATTTAAACTTTAATCACTTTTAACAACTTGCTCATAAACATTCAACTGATTTGACCTAAGAGATTAGTTTAAAAAAAAGCACTCTTCTATAAACAGAAATGCTTAAATAAATTACATAAATGATTGACATTAGTATTAAAATATGTTTGCCAAAAACAGACTTCCAAGTGTGAGTGCAAGTGTGTGTGTGTGTGTGTGTGTGTGTGTGTGTGTGTGTGTGTGTGTGTGTGTGTGTGTGTGTGTGTGTCTAGCCCATGGCACACCTTTTACACAACGTCCTTGTTTATATTGGCTCTTCAACTACACTTTAATGAGGACATATAGTGCCCGAGGGCCAAAAAGATGTGCCTTGTCTCCTCAAATGCCTTCTTAAGTCCTGAAATGTGTTGGTATAAATATGTATGATTAAGCTGGCTTTTCCTCTTCTATGTTCCTGATGGTTCTTAGCTTGGTATATGATAATTGGAAAGCACATTTTGATGGCGCTGTCTCCAAAGCAACAAATAAAAACAGTGTTTGCACTACAATGAGCATCGTTATTGAGAAAGAACAGGACTAAAATGATATTGCAGAGTTATGACTAGCAAATGAGGCCTAGGTTAAAAAAAACAAAAAACAATCTGAACCCCAGCCCTAGTAACCATGGTTCAACGCTAAGCAATCTTGACTGATGTATTCAGAGGCCAATGCATTCTCAAGAGAGCCAAAGACGAGGTCGCTAAAAAGACGCACAGTGCAAGGCTAATTTTTCCTGTGAGCTAAGAGACACTATTTTTAGTCTCGCTGCGGTTGAACTGCTTTGGGTCTGTCAGTGCCAACTGGTCCGGGGTTCGACCCTGATCCTGGTTTCGGCGGTCTAAAAAATCAACTGCAGCTTCCCCGGAGTGCAGCCAGCAACTAATGTGATGACAAATGATGGCAATAATTTGGAAAAGTTTGTAGAGGTCCGTCTCTATGTCCTGTAAAATGGACGGCTCGAGGGTTTATAGCCATCCCCTCACCCGGTCACCCAAAGGTTCCTCTTCCGTTCTCGCAGTATTTACAGTGTTGGCAAAACATATGGGATGGCAACCCATTTTTTCCCTGCTTGCTCGCCTGCTAAAAATGTGGCAATGGGACCTTGAGATGTTAAAGCTATTGTCAGGATCCTATGTGACTCATGGAACATATGAACCCCAAAAATGACAGAAAGGACCAGCTACGTGAAGTCATCCAAGATACAACCCATTAATGAGGAAGACATTTAAAAAAAAATTTTGGGGGGTGAAGTGAACCTGAAAAAAACCTGAGTGGGAATATCCAATAACTAAAAAATTATGGGTTTTATTTTCACATGAATAACTGAATAATTATGTTTACTTTACCTGATAATGATGCTTAAATAACCACACAGATTAATATTTTTCTATTTATATATTCCTATTTTTCATTTCTTTTCTTAACTGAAATGATTGAAGAAGAATATAGATCACACACTAAATTATACGTTTAACTACACTGGATAAAGCACAAAAAATTACATTCACTATCTTTTACTAATAGGCTAAAGACTATAATCGGCTTTCACAGTACAAATAATTGTTTAATTTTAATATGGTTGTTCATTCACAGGGACATCTATGGCAGAACATACACATAAACAGATTTTTAAAAAAATCATTGATGCGGTAAAGTTTTATATAAGGAAATATTTATTTAACATGTAAGGTATCTCAATTCTTTGTGTTTTGTAACAGTAACATGTAAAACTGTATCTGTAGGTTTTCCATCAGTACAGAAGTTAATTATTTGTGGTGTACATGAACACTCTGTGGATATGATGTTCTGAAGAATTATGTCTAACTATGAACAGATCAAATGTTCTACATGACATTAACCAATTAATAACAAGTTTACTCATTGGCTAGTATTCAGTTTCAGTATCTAAAGAATAAAATATTATTGATATTTGTTGTTATAAGAAAATTATTTAATTCAGCTGGTAACAGTCACCCCAATTTACTTCAAGTTTCATTACACCACTCTGTTTCATTCCTTACAAAATATATCATTAATGTCAAAAATTGCTTTGAAATTGATGAAGGATTAAATAAAGATGGAAAACCAGCTCACACCCAGAACATAACCTTTCAGAAGCACCTTTTATAGCATCAAGAGACATAAATTTGACTCCTCTGTCTGATCAGGAACAATTAGTTGTGAGACACTGAGAGAGGACGAGTGGTAAAGTTCTCCTCATGGAAAAGAAGATCTCATGGCAACTTGCAGAAACAGCAAGCCATTTAACGACTACAACATCCAGGATTCGCCTGAACCCTTTTATAACTTTAATAACTGATCTGAAGTAACACCTGCAAGTAACGCGTCAAGGCCCACCATTAATCACTAATCATTTTACCCGATTTCCATCAGGGTTCCTCAAGAACAGAACCAAGGTCTAGAGGAAACAAAATGGAAATTTGTTCATCATCGCTGCAAAGTGCTTTTCCGTGAAAATGCCTCAACACTCTTTGCACTGAACGAAAGATGGCGGAGGTGAACCGCGGCCCATTAAACTGGCCAAACTGAAATTATGGTTAACCTCCAGATGCTTCGGTCTTTCCTCCTGTAAAAACTGAGGTTTAAAAGATTAAATACAGACACAAACTTCGCAGTCTGTAATAAACTCTTCAAAAAAGTATAAATGTTTACACTATTGTGGTGTAAAAGTCTGAATTCTGATTGGTCCAAAGATATAACAAATTGAAAGTTTATATTACTACACTTGTTCAAATTGCTGTGGTACTCCTGCCTGAGACACTTCACTGTGAGATCAGTGGCACCTCATCTTTGCAGAACCGTAGCAAGAGACTATTGTAATTTTTGAGAAGAAGTCAGAGGTCATTTTGTAAACTGTAGCAATTTGTAGTCAGGTGATGATGTCATGGTTACAGGCAATTAAGAGAGGACATTTGCAATGACAATTTTATGTAAGCTAAGTTGCTAATTGTTATATCAGTGAATTTGGCTTGCTAACTAAGAAACTAAACAGCCTCAGCTTGCAAATTAGTGAAAATGCTTAATTTATAATATTTATACAAACATTAAGAAGCTAGGTAACCAACACTTGATACTTAGGTTCAATTCTTATTGAGCAGTTGCCTCTAATGAACATTTTTAGCTGACTAACTTTGTTTAGCTAATACATTTCTTTAAAGCAGCTATTTGGGCAGCATTTTGTTTTTTTAGTACCACACTTTGTTTTTATTATTATTGTTATTATTAATATTATTATTATATAATATCGCCATAATTATCGCCATATGAAGTTCCTGAGTTGCATGAGTGCAGCAGTAAAAGGTCAAATCCATTTGAACTTTCTACACAAATGCAGCTTCCAAGATTTAATTCAAAGTGGGTTAGTTATTTGGAGGCATTAGTGTACATAAATGTTAGTTAATATTTTGATGATGCACATGTTGATAGTAATAGAGCACTCAGTCTTTGTGTGTAAGCAGTTACCAACATTGCACATCTTGATTGGCAGCTTGTTTCACTTTTTTTTGCAAAAATCTAGGCAATATGAGATATGCAGCACTCATCTAGTAATTCCTCATGTTTTAAATTTAGACCTGGGGCTAAAAGACACATGATTTAGGATATTTTTTATGTGGCAGTTCTTGCCTTCAATTATTTCGTTAGTGTTTCTGTAGGTCTCTTGGCAGCTCCCCTGATAAGCACATTCTTGTACCAATTTTGCAGGGACATCCTATTCTTGGTCATTTCAAAAGGATGCCCTATTTCCTCGATTTGTTTATGATGGTTTTCAAAGTGTTTTTGGAAAGTACTTTGTACCCAACTCCTAATCTATACCTTTCATACCTTACCCTGTATTTGCTTTGTAGGCACTTTATGGACCATGGCTTCAGGAGTTTAGTGAAAAGAGCAGGATAGAAAATACAGTAATAGCTGATAATTTTTCACAGTTAATTATCATAATCACTTAATTGATGATCGTCTACTTTTGAAACTGAATGTGATTAGTATAGAGCTGCAGTGGACATTTGCAAATTTTGCCAGGTTATTTGTGTCACGGCTGGTCCGTGTGAGGCAGGCTTGGAGGACCCAAAAGCAGACACAATAGGTCGGATTCAATATAACAGAGTTTATTTCAAAATGAGGAGGTGAAACAGAGAGAGAGAGAGAGATGATCAAAAGAAACCAGTACTTGGGGTGCTGTCTGAAAAGAGCTGTGGCGTGGCTTGGTTGTGGAGGTGGATGCGAGACAGAGCACTGAATGCACAGGTTGAGCAAGCACGGCAGAGGAGTGAGCGTGGCTGTGTGGAGAGGCGAGGGCTGTGGTGCACGTGTAAAATCCGATGTGCAGTTTGAGGGAGAGATTGGAGATTCAGCAATCCTGAGGATAAAGGCCGGGCCGGAGTCAAAAACAGAAGCAAAGGTTCAAAGCCGGGTTATCAATCAATGTAGTGAACAGTTCCAACTCGTAAAGCTAAGGGTGTAACCAGAAGAGAAAAAAGGGTCAATAACATGAAAAAGGTAAAAGGTATTATTTTCACAAAACACTAGACACAAAAAACACTAGGCTTGTGGCACGCAATAATTCGGCACTGGATGGTTGTTTGTGGCTGGTTTAAATAGGGAGAAAGTGACGAATGAGATGCAGAGCAGGTGTGCTCATGCCGGTGAATGAGGCGGCAAAACAGAAGCCGTGGGATGGAATGTGGAGAGGAGTTGCAGGTGATCATGGCTTGGTTAGAGCGGAGGGCGTGACATGGCGTACTGTTACAGTACCCCTCCCCCTATGGGCGCCACCGGGCGTCCTAGCTGGTGCTTCTGGGTGTTGCTGGTGGAAGTCAGATATTAGAGTTGGGTCGACAATGAACCTGGCATGGACCCAACTTCTTTCTTCTGGCCCATAACCCTCCCAATCGACGAGGTACTGTAGGCCCCTCCCTCGGCGTCGAGCTCTTAGCAGTTTGTGCACTGTAAAAACCTCACCCCCGTTGATGAGTTGAGGAGGAAGGGGAGGGCGGGTGGGAAGGGATAGGGGGCTGGGAACCAGTCGTCTGAGCTGCGAGACATGAAATGTCGGGTTGATGCGGCGCATAGAGAGGGGTAGGGAAAGTCTGACCGAAACAGGGTTAATTACTTTGGTGATCGTGAATGGTCCGATGAATCTGGGAGATAATTTGTGGGAGGTTGTTTTGATGGGAATGTCTCGGGTGGACAGCATCACCCTCTGACCCACTCTGTACCTGGGGGCTGCCGAGCGGCGTCGGTCAGCTTGCCGTTTGAAGGTGCAGATGGTGCGTAGGAGACGGGTTCTGGCCTGGGACCAAACTCTCTTGCAGCGGCGAACAAAAGACAGGGCTGAAGGTACGTTTACTTCCTCTTCTTGGGATGGGAACAGTGGTGGCTGATAGCCCAAGCAGCAATGGAAGGGTGAGAGGCCTGTGGCAGAGGTTGGTAGAGAGTTGTGCGCATACTCAATCCAGGGGAGTGTCCTACTCCACGTAGTTGCATCTCGTGAGGCCATGCACCTTAGGGCCTTTTCCAGTTCCTGGTTCAATCTCTCTGTCTGTCCGTTTGACTGAGGGTGATAACCAGAGGATAGGCTTGCTGTTGCTCCAATTAACCTGCAAAATGCCTTCCAGAACTCTGCTGAGAACTGGGGGCCACGGTCGGAGACAATGTCGGAGGGGAGGCCATGCAGATGGAAGACGTGGAGGATCATCAACTCAGCCGTTTCCTTGGCTGACGGGAGCTTTGGCAAGGGAACGAAATGGGCAGACTTGGAGAAGCGGTCAACTATGGTCAGTATACAGGTATTGCCATCAGAATTGGGGAGGCCAGTAACAAAATCCAGGGTGATATGAGACCAAGGTCGGTGAGGAGCTGGGAGAGGTTTTAGGAAGCCAGCGGGAGGTTTGTTGGTCGACTTGTTCCTAATGCAGGTGTCACAGGCTGTCACAAACCCTTGAACATCCGCCTTCATAGATGGCCACCAGAACCTTTGCTGAAGGAGGGATAGGGTGCGGGCTCTCCCCGGGTGACAGGCAATTCGAGAGCTGTGTCCCCATTCCAGCACCTGGGATCGGACGGACGCTGGGACAAAGAGGAGGCCGGGAGGAACGTTGCTTGGACCTGGTTCCCGATTAAGTGCCTTCACCTGCGTTTCAATATCCAGGAGTGCGGCCGCCACCAGGCAACGAGGAGGCAGAATTGTCTCACTTGGTGATGGGTCTTGGGGCATGGAAAACTGTCGAGACAGGGCATCAGGCTTTATGTTTTTGGAGCCAGGGCGATACGAGAGCACGAAATCAAAACGAGAAAAGAACAGGCTCCACCTGGCTTGACGGGCGTTAAGTCTCTTGGCTGACCTGAGATATTCCAAGTTCTTATGGTCGGTCCAGACCACAAATGGAGAGGCAGTTCCCTCCAGCCAGTGCCTCCACTCATCCAGAGCAAGTTTAACTGCCAACAGTTCCCGATCTCCTATGTTATAATTCTTCTCAGCAGGGGAGAGACGACGGGAGAAGGAGCAAGGGTGCAACTTGTTGTCCTTTAGTGATCTTTGGGACAAGACAGCCCCAATTCCTGACTCGGAGGCGTCCACCTCCACCACGAACTGGAGGGACGGATCCGGGATGATTAATATGGGTGCAGATGTGAACCTATGTTTTAGGTTGGTGAATGCGTCCTCAGCCTGCTTGTTCCAGAGAAAAGGAGCTTTGGTGGAGGTTAACAAGGTGAGAGGCGCCGCCACGGAGCTGTAATTTCTAATGAAGCGCCTATAAAAATTGGCAAACCCCAAGAACCGCTGGAGGTCTCGTCTTGTGGTGGGTGTGGGCCAGTCGGTGACAGCAGTTAACTTAGATGGCTCCATCTGAAGGCTGGAAGGGGCGATGATAAAGCCAAGGAAAGACACAGATTCTTGGTGGAATTCACACTTCTCGGCTTTGACATAAAGTTTGTTTTCGAGGAGTCTCTGCAAGACTTGTCGAACGTGCAATCTGTGCTCCTCCAGAGAACGGGAAAAAACTAAAATGTCGTCCAGGTACACAAAAACGAAAATATTCAGGAAGTCTCTGAGCACGTCATTAACCAAGGCTTGAAAAACAGCAGGAGCATTGGTAAGCCCGAAGGGAACCACTAGGTACTCGTAGTGGCCTGTGGGTGTGTTGAATGCAGTCTTCCATTCGTCCCCCTCCCTTATCCTCACTAGATGATATGCATTCCGCAAGTCCAGTTTGGTGAACACACATGCTCCTTGCAGAAGTTCGAAGGCCGTGCTCATGAGTGGAAGAGGATAGCGATTTTTGATGGTGATGGCATTCAGACCGCGGTAGTCAATACAGGGACGAAGGGACTTGTCCTTTTTGTCCACAAAAAAGAAACCGGCTCCAGCCGGTGAGGATGAGGGTCGGATGATCCCTGCTGCCAGTGACTCAGTTATGTATTTATCCATGGCCTCTGTCTCCGGGGCCGAAAGGGAATACAAGCGCCCTCTTGGGGGGGTAGTACCTGGGAAGAGATCGATGGAGCAGTCGTAGGGTCTGTGGGGCGGCAGAGACAGAGCACGTGTCTTGCTGAACACTTGTGTGAGGTCCTGGTATTCAGAGGGAACATTGGAGAGATCTAGGGGTTCTTCCTTGGAAACAGGGTGTGACGAGTGGGCTCTGGCAGAGTGGAGGCATAAAGACAGACAGGCAGGGCTCCAATCCAAGATGGTGTTCTTGGCCCAGTCAATGCTGGGGTTATGTCTGCGCAGCCAGGGAGCCCCCAGGACAACAGGAGCATGAGAACCCTCCATGATGAAGAAAGAGATGGTCTCAACATGGTTACCAGAGATTCTTAGAGTGAGAGGGGGGGTGCGGCGAGTGATGGATGGTAAAGAACTTCCATCAAGAGCCTGGACTGACAGTGGGGTGTCCAAGGCCAGAAAGGGTATTCTTAGTTCCCTTGCAGTAGCAGCGCACATCAGGTCTTGGTCAGATCCAGAGTCAATGAGTGCTTTGAGTGGTTGGGCCTTGTTCTGGAAGATGATCATGACGGGTAGCAAGGGGCGTTGGCCTGAGAGATTTCTCTGAGAGAGGTCCTCCAAGACTCCCAGTTTCATTGGAGGGCCTATTGTTTTAACGGGCACTGAAGGCGGAAGTGGCCTACTTGGCCGCAGTAGAAGCAGGCCTCTTGATCCCGCCGCCGTTGGCGTTCCTCAAGAGAGATCCGGGCCCGGTCTATCTGCATAGGCTCAGCGGGGGGATCGGTAGTTTGTGGATGGGTGATTGGTCTCATTCTTACAAGGGGTCTGGTGCGTTCTTGGCGTCTGAGCCGGAGGCGTGCATCGATGCGACCTGCTAGATCCATGAGACCATTCAGGTCTGAAGGGAGCTCCTGAGAGACCAACTCATCCTTTACGGCCTCGCTCAGTCCATGAAAAAACACGTCGCACATTGCGCATTCATTCCATCCACAAGAGGCCACCAGGGTGCGGAACTCGATGGCGTAATCGTAGACGGAGTGTGCTCCCTGACGGAGTCTCAGCATCTGCCCAGCTGCCTCCTTGCCAGAAAGTGAGCGATCAAAGACTCTTTTCATCTCTTTGGTGAATGCGTTGTAATTAGTGCAGCAGGGGTCGTCGGCGTCCCATAGTGCCGTTCCCCACTCACGTGCTCTTCCAGAGAGAAGTGTGATGACATAGGCTATTTTTGAACGTTCCGTGGGAAATGTAGATGTTTGTAACTCGAGTGACAGGGAGCACTGTGAGAGGAAGGCTCGGCAGGTGCCGGGTTCTCCATTGTAGGACTGAGGGGGTGGCAGACGGGGTTCTCTGATCGGAGGAGGTGGAGAACGAACTGGAGCTGGGGGTGATGAGACCTGGAACTGTTCAATCCGAGAAGCAAGTGCAGTGAGGTTGTCCGCCATAGACCTTAGGTTCTGATTCACTTGCTGAATCTCCCCCGGTGGGTGCCGAGAAGGGTGCCCTGTGCCTCCAAGGCGGTCCTGAGTTGACCTAAATCCGCTGGGTCCATGTTGGCCGAATTATTCTGTCACGGCTGGTCCGTGTGAGGCAGGCTTGGAGGACCCAAAAGCAGACACAATAGGTCGGAATCAATATAACAGTTTATTTCAAAATGAGGAGGTGAAAAAGAGAGAGAGAGATGATCAAAAGAAACCAGTACTTGGGGTGCTGTCTGAAAAGAGCTGTGGCGTGGCTTGGTTGTGGAGGTGGATGAGAGACAGAGCACTGAATGCACAGGTTGAGCAAGCACGGCAGAGGAGTGAGCGTGGCTGTGTGGAGAGGTGAGGGCTGTGGTGCACGTGTAAAATCCGATGTGCAGTTTGAGGGAGAGATTGGAGATTCAGCAATCCTGAGGATAAAGGCAGGGCCGGAGTCAAAAACAGAAGCAAAGGTTCAAAGCCGGGTTATCAATCAATGTAGTGAACAGTTCCAACTCGTAAAGCTAAGGGTGTAACCAGAAGAGAAAAAAGGGTCAATAACATGAAAGGTAAAAAGTTATTATTTTCACAAAACACTAGACACAAAAAACACTAGGCTTGTGGCACGCAATAATTCGGCACTGGATGGTTGTTTGTGGCTGGTTTAAATAGGGAGAAAGTGACGAATGAGATGCAGAGCAGGTGTGCTCATGCCGGTGAATGAGGCGACAAAACAGAAGCCGTGGGATGGAATGTGGAGAGGAGTTGCAGGTGATCATGGCCTGGTTAGAGCGGAGGGCGTGACATGGCGTACTGTTACAATTTGATTATTTTTTATTATTAATTTTTTTAATAAAAAGTTTTGTTTGGTTACTAAAAAATATCAGATCAATTTTTTTTACATCATTAAAACCTGCCACTTTAACTAGTGTGTAGACCTTTAATATCCACAGTATGGTAAAAATACCATTTAGCCCCATTTAGCTATTGACAGAACACCAAACCAAAAGGAACTTGCAGAATCCCCCACCTGCCGGTTTACAGTAGGTGGATAACATTCTCTGTCTTAGTGCTTAGTTGTAATTTAGAATTTAGTCGCTTTTTCAATGATGCCAACTCAATTCCTTAATAAGATTCAGATTGGCTCCTTAGGTCTTTTCATAAGCAGGTTTTACAGCATCATCTTTTTGTTTCCAAACAATAAAGGATTGCATAGAAGGAATGAATAAATAAATAAGACACATGGGGATATGGTCCCAAACCACACACATATGTATCGCCGATGTCAGCCTCAGAGGGCATGTCTGGCTCCTATTTCTAATGTCTGACAAGCATCCGCATCATGCCGCCGAGACGTCGACATTTATTCGAAAATGTCCACCAGGCGATGTTTGGACAAAATCACACATACGTCTGGTCAATGTCAACCCAATATATAAAGTTACATTGGCAAAATGTAGCACAGAGAGTGTATGTTAATTGGCAATATTTCACAAAGACATCTGCATTTAATCCCAGATCCCACCAAATGATGTTCAATGACATCATTGTTCAATGATGAATCGAATCTAATATTATCCAAGTAAAAAAAAAATGCTGCCATTCTAAAATAGCTTTTAATTCTTTTTCTCTTCCATTTTCCATTCTACACTATTTTCATGCACCGGCCTTTTCATTGGTTGGTCCTGCTTCCTTTTGCAATGCTTATATGTCCATAAGAAACTTTAATGTCAGAATGAATACCATCAAAAAGGTCTCCAGTTCTAAACATTTCCAAATGGAAGTTAACTTAAGAAGACGAGGTCAGCTTTTTTATGTTATTTCATGGTATAGTGCCCTCAGTGGCGATGCTGAGGCTGCAGCTCATTCATTTTTTTCTGGGGTGCAATGATGCGTGTAACCGGACTTGCACAGCTTGAAGCGTCTGTGTTCGTGTACTTGCGCATACTTGTGAACCATGTGTCAGGCCATGTTAAGGACTTTAGTCTTTGGATGTCTAGATCTTATCTAAATCTTTATTAAATCATTTATTTTGTGAGGTGCTCACTGCTCTTTTTCCCCACTTGACTGCCAGGAGAAGAATCATTTTTAAGTTACTGTTTACTGTTCCTGTTTACTCGTAATGTTTCAGTGTTCCTTCTTCAGTGCTGGTGTTCTTTCTGATGACTTGAAGCATGGCTCATCATTATACAGTACACACATAAAGTTGGGAAGTGGGTAGTGGTGGTTCATGAGGTTGAGTCTCTGGGTTGCTGTTTGGCAGTTTGGGGTTTGACTCGTGCCACGGGAGGGTTGGCAGTGAACAAGGAAGCGGGACAGACTGATGTTAAGAATAATCCACTAGCATAGCATGGAGTGAAAAGTGGAAAGGAAATAAAAAATAACTTGGATAATATTAGAATTGATTAATTATCTAAACATCATCTGGTAGGTATCACACCATCACAGGAATAATAAGGTTTCCATAAATTATAGCATGTACAAATCTTGTTGGCAGAAATTTGTTTGTAGAGATACAGTATTGGGGTTTGAAACTTTTCCCATTAAACCCAGGATTGTGGTTAACCCCTGCCTGCTGTTAAAGCAGCAAATCAAATACCCAATAAGCAGTTCTTAAGCACACACACACACACACACACACACACACACACACACACACACACACACACGCACACACACACACACAAGGTGCAAGTCCATACACACAGTAAGTCTTAAATAACTACAAATATTGCATTTTTTATGTGTCATTTCAAGTTTAAACCTTTTACTCCTAATAGTTCCTGATGGTAATCATATACCTTGTACTAAAGCCTTGCATTGTTTTGGTAGTATCAGGAAAATCTCTAATAGAAACCTTAAAAAGAAAAGAAAGTCATGAAATCCATTACGAAGATTCACATTTTCAAATAAATTATAAATGCACTTAGAAATGATAAAATACATTTTCATGTGGATTCTTTAACTTCCCTCATGTAAACATGTCACTGTATTCATAAATGATCATTTTAAAGTGTTTAAAGTGGAAATAATAAAAAAATGCAGTTTAAAAAAACCCGTCGAGTCTGTATCTGTTTCTTATTCTGCTTACAGACAGAGTTTTGCGTGTACAGAACCACAGTGTGCGCACGAACCCATGCAGAACATCAAAACCGTTACGGAGGGAAAAAAACACACAGCCGATTCGGATTTGTAAATGTTTTATAAACGTCGAGGACTTCAAGCCAACATGGACGCTCAGGTACGATGTGTTTGCAGTGCGGTTTTTTCAAATGTATACAAACTGTGAGAGCTTCTACGGTCTGCTGCAGCCTGTTTATTGCCACTTAAATCAAACTAAATGAAAACCTGCGACTCCCCGAACTCCAAAGCATCGCCATCACTGATGTCACTGCAAATGTTACACCAGGTGTCAGCGAGCATCGATCCCTCACAAACACCCCTGTTCTGAAATAGGTAAGACAAAGACACACTGAAGCTATATTGGCAATATAATAAACTGATATAAACTGAACCTTAAATAAGGTTAAATTAAGATTAAATAAGATTAAATAAGATTTTTTTTTTTTTATAATTATTGATGATTACTGTATTTAAATGAGCCTGGCACCTATAACTCCTACCTACAAAAATACATTCTCATTAGACCTCTTTTACTGAATTGGATCAATTTTTATAATTCATAATAATATCCTTCTCAAAACATTGCTGTAATATTTGTGTCTGTTTAATTAATGAAAAATAAAATAAAATAAAATAATAATAATAATACAAATCACCCTAGCCTCCCAGTTCAGTGACATCAGTGAGAGGAAATAATTCTTTGGATAAACAAAGTTAATGTGTTACAAAGTGTGAAATGGACTATATTTCCTGGTCAGTTACCTACTTAGTGATACATTAGTGAAAATATTTTTTTCAGAGAATTGACTTTAATGGCAAGAGGGCAAGTGATACACAAGAGCTAAATTAAAAACTAAAAATAAATATCATGACAAGACTGTGTCTGTTCCTGATACTGTGTATGATGAATTTACATATATTTTACTTCTCAAATGCATGTTTTCTGATTTAAAAAGCCAATTTATAATCTTGAATAGACTGAGAAATCATTGAAAAATGTAATCAACTTGTAAAATGAGGCTATGTGCTTTTTTAAACTGGCTGTATTTTAAGTTTACATTTAATACTTTTTGTAGATGAAGTGTTGCAGGTCAACATTTTTCAAAACACATTTTCAACATTCTATTTTAAATCTGCATTTAACAACATCATAAAATTCTTAGATAAGCAAATAAAGTCAATGTGTTAAAATGTTTGAAATCAACTCTATTTTATGGTGTAAAACTTGTGTCAAGCTTGTGTGCAGACCGGATTGTCTTCCTTGGCAACCAATTGCCAGGAGCAGCAATTTATTTGATTTGCAAGAACTAAAAAAAGATTATTGCTATTAAATAATATGGGTTGGGCTACTCAATAATGCAAGTAAAGAATGATTAATATGAATGAATACAACAAACTCAAAAACTGTTTACTTAAAATTGCAAACATCATTACATAAAAAATTTGATGTAACTGATTACCAATTTTTTTTTTGCCAACTTATTCGGGTTTACAGTGTATATTTTGATCTGCTTATGGTCTTAGTTATATATGATTCAGTTCAACCTGAACTGTGTGCCTTGCCTAGTTGGCTGTGTTTCTCAAATTTAGCTCAGTTTTATATATTTTTCACATAGTGTTTCACATGTTCCTCCTGGAGCAAGGTGTTACATACAACATAAATTAACAACATAAATTAACAAAACTAGCTAAAACACCTAATTAGCTAACTAGCTAAGACAAAAAAAATTAACACCATAATTTGAGAAAACTAGCTAAGAGCTATATTAAAAGACAAAAAAACAACATAAAGTGTACTCGTACAAATGTGCAGACAGTAACAAACACAACACAAGGCTGTGAAAATGTAGAGCTGACCAGTACACAGAGCTACATGCAAATAAATTGTCCATCTCGGATTCAAACCGGCGATCTCCGGATGATAGGGCAAACACTTTACCACTGCGCCACTCAGAGGCTACAGTAAACATTTTGTGTTGTAATCGCAACAAAGAAAAAGTTCTTGTGCAAATTGCATCAGTAATTAATGTGCAAAAACCATGGTTTGAGAAAGTGAGGAATAAATTAATGTACAGTACAAAGTCAAATGCATCTGTATATGCATGTGTGTTTCTATAGAAATAGAAATATAGATGCTTTTGACTTTGGACATGAATTTATTTTTATTTTGTTCCCCATCTGAAACCTGGTCTGGCATGCAATATGTAATATATGTATGTATGTTTTGTGGTCTTTAGGGCAGAAAAAAATACTTTTTTTTTTTTTTTTACGTTTCCTCTACAGAGGTGGTAAGTAACAAAATACAAATACAAATAAAGGTGCATTGATGTTCCAATCTATAGCATAACCTAAGCTACTCTATGTGAGGAGGACCAGGATAAAACAATTCCACCAATCCTTACGTACAGAAATGACTGTGGGCCATTATAAAAGAACAGATTAGTTATCCCAACAAAGTGATTGATGGTTTATATTTTATTTATCTCTTGTAATGCCTACAAAGGTTTTATGCACTTGTAAAGCATCTGAACACAGCCAATGAACTGTATATTTATTGATTAATAATTTATATTTTCATTCTGGGTAAAACATTTGGACTGGTTGTACATTTTAGATTCCTCACTAACACATTTATGTTATGAACATCATCAGTTTCAGGTCTCATTAAAATACTTGGGTACTCCAGTTTTCTCCCACAGACCAAAGACATGCAGAGCAGTGTGTGTGCTTGTGTGCCATGTGATGCGTTGGCACCCTCTCCAAGGGTATACACCGCCCCATGCCACTGGGATAGTAAATGCCACATGTAAACATTAAGTGGTACAGAGAATGAAAGAGTTAGATATCCAGACAAATCAAGTTTCTTTGCAGAGCTTTTGTAATGAATGTACATTTTAGGACCCATACTTTTTAAGAGGTACTTCTTGCACTAGACTACATTTTTAGGCAAGTACTTTTACTTGAGTATTGATTTTGTGTAATTCTGCTATCTTTGTTTCTCTATAAAGAAATAAAAAGTACTGAATAAGATAGAAACAGTAAACAAAAATATAGGAACTTTTAGTAAAATAAAAAAGTATTGAATCTATGAACTAAAAAACAATAGAAGAACTTTCAAGTAAATTTAAAATATACATTTAATTAAAATTATATATAAAGCATGTATGTAAAAAATATATAAAAGCACCTGCTACTTCAACCGGCTTATGCAAAACAAAGAGCACTGGCTTTTGCCAAAGTGAAAGGAAAAATAGATGTTAGAAAAATGACTGTATTCTCACTCTAGTAATAATTCTTTGAATAAGTGAACAAACCCATCACAGGAATTAAAGTTCCACTTCAAAGGCAATGCGTGGTGGATTTCAGACTTGTCATTAAGGATGACATCATTCCATCTGTGTGACTTCATGTCCACCATTACAGCACATTCACACACACACACACACACACACACACACACACACACACACACACACACACACACACACACACACACACACACACACACACACACACACGCACACACACACACACACATTAAAAATAAAACTCAGTTCATTAGAACCCAGTTGATCAGCTCCATTTCTAGACATGTTCAGTTTTTAAGGTTTATGAGGCAGATGAGCAAATGTTGCAAACATGTAAGATCATTGCCACCAGTTTAGCATTGTGAAACATCCGTACAGTCTACATGGCATACCACAAAATTGTGTTTCAGGTCCACTGTAATTCTCATTTCACATCCAGATGCTCTGCTGTGTAATTTGTAATTTTCAAATTTGATGGCGACTTTTACAGTACTTCTGCAATGATAATACCCAATTACACTAGCTATCAAGCTAAATCAGGATATATGATGGGTAAGACCATCTACCAAACACCATAAATACAAATGTAAACAACATAAAGAGCATTTATATGTGAAACAAATGTGTGAAATGCACGTCCAGGTTCCTAGTTCATTTTCTATCCTGGGTGTGTGGGCATGGAGTTTGCATGTTCTCCTCATGCTTGGTGGGTTTCCTCCGGGTACTCCTATTTCCTCCCACAGTCCAAAGACATGAAGATTAGGCTGATTGGTGTTCCCAAATTGCCCATAGTGTGTGAATGTAAGTGTGTGTACCTTGCCTTGTGCCCTAAGTCTCCTGGGATGGGCTCCAGACCCCCTGTGACCCTGAATACAGGATAATGCAGTATTGACGATGAGTGAATGAGTGAGTGTGTTATTCATTGAAATACTGTTAAACAGTAAAAATAAATGTCAAATGAAAAATGGAGAAAATCCTCTTTCCAAAACATCACTACACTGTAGTTTTCAACTCCAATGTCCAGTTCCAGGTTATTATTCTGCTTAAACACACAGCTGATTCAACTAATTTGTTAAATACCAGGTTCAGTGATTGTGTTTAGGTCAATTATAAACTGTGCTAGACACTGAACCTACTATAGATCTAGATCTAGCTTGCCAAATGGAGAGCACTCCCAACCAGTCTTTTTCCACGGTTTGCATTTCAACAGTAGAAAGACCTCCATGAGCTCAAAGGCGGAAAAAGTGGTGATGAGGTTTCTTTGTTCCTACTTAACA
Organism: Clarias magur; assembly: GCA_013621035.1. Taxonomy (NCBI): domain Eukaryota; kingdom Metazoa; phylum Chordata; class Actinopteri; order Siluriformes; family Clariidae; genus Clarias; species Clarias magur. The sequence goes on from QNUK01000002.1 coordinate 5,068,323, forward strand.
GGTAGCAATAAAGTTCATAACCAATAGATCCGTATAATTTTGTGCTATCTTAGATAATCCAAATTTGTTATCTTCAAAGTATTGACCACTTGTTGTAACTCACAACATAGCATCATTGGCTAACATTAGGTGCCACGTTCCTGTTGGGTTAAATGTTAGATCTTGTTTATTGTCTGTACATAAGGTCTTATTGCCACGAAGCCCCCAAACACAGTGGAATTACTTGGGTTGATGTACAATTTGAAATGCTATGCTAGGTAGCAGTCCACCAGACCTTGGTTGTCACCCGATGCAGGGGACCATATGAGGGTAGGTCGCCAAACGTGTGGGACACAGCGGAAGTGTGGCAAGTGACCGGGGGTCCATGCTAGGCTAAAAGCTTAGCTCTCCCATCCATCCTGTTGTCCAATGTCTGCTCTCTATTTTCTGTGGGACCTTATTCACTCATACCACTTTATCCTGCATACAGGGTTACATCCCATGAGACATAAGGCAGGTTACACTCCGGATGCAGTGCCAATTAATTGCAGAGCACACACATACTGTTTACTCATTCCAAGCAATTTGGGAACACCACTTATCCTAATCTGCATGTCTTTGGACAGTGGGAGGAAACCCACCAAGCACAGGGACAACCTGCAAACTGCATGCACACAGACCCCAAAGTGGGAATCGAACCCGGACCCTGGAGGTGCAAGGCGACAGTGCTAACCAATAAGCCACTGTGCCACCTTCCTGTAGCACCTTATGATTTGTATTCAGTGGATGCTCTTTTTTTTTTAAATCAGTTATATTTCTGTTTGTTATTAATTACAGTGATCCAGGAATGACCAATTCTTTCATTCACTTTATTTTCTATGAGTTTTGTTTTCTCACTCACTCACTTTATTATAATATAGATTATCTATACCTCTTCATCATGTATACAGACTCGCAGGGGAATGGAGCCAATCCCAGGAGACTTGTAGTACGAGTCAGGGTACACACTCTATAGAGTGCCAATCCATTGCAGGGCGCACACAAATACACACACATTCACACACTCAATCTTAAGATCTTAAAAGTTTTAAAGTCACTTAAAGTCAGCTTAATCTGCATGTCTTTGGACTGTGGGAGGAAACCCGCCAAAGATGGGGAGAACATATAAACTTCATGCACACAGACCCAGGGTGCAAAAAACCTGGAGGTGCAAGGTGACAGTGCTAACCACTAAGTCACTGATCTGCCCTGAGTTTTATTGTGCTTTATAAAAGCATACAGTACAGACCAAAAGTTTGGACACACCTTCTCATTCAAAGAGTTTTCTTTATTATGTTCTTTAGCCCAAACGCGTCTCTTCAGCTTGTTGCCTGTCCTTGCAGTGGTTTCCTAGCAGATATTCTACCATGAATGCCTGAGTCACACAGTCTCCTCTTAACAGTTGTTCTAGAGATGTGTCTGCTGCTAGAACTCTGTGTGGCATTGACCTGCTCTCTGATCTGAGCTGCTGTTAACCTGCGATTTCTGAGGCTGGTGACTCGGATGAACTTATCCTCCGCAGCAGAGGCGACTCTCGGTCTTCCTTTCCTGGGCCAGTCTGCATGTGAGCCAGTTTCTTTGTAGCGCTTGATGGTTTTTGTGACTGCACTTGGGGACACTTTCAAAGTTTTCCCAATTTTTCGGACTGACTGACCTTCATTTCTTAAAGTAATGATGGCCACTCGTTTTTCTTTACTTAGCTGCTTTTTTCTTACCATAATACAAATTCAAACTCTTTGAATGAGACGCTGTGTTCAAACTTTTGGTCTGTACTAATAAACTATGCAGATGGCTTCTAATGAATTACATTTGAAATAAACAGTACACTGTGAACAACTTATTTTCAGACAAAATGTTCCTTAAATACTGTATCTATTTGTGTGATTTGCTGATTGACGTCATGTGCCACTCCATCCCTGTGAGTGAATCCGAGACCCTTTTTGCAAAAGCCGCAAACACGTTATTGCACTTCTTTTCACAAGATGACTCAACTCCTCAAATATGTTCCATTTGTGTTAAGTTTTGCAGGGACATGTGCCACCCAGACAGAGACAGCAGAGCCTAGCAGAGCGACATCACTGCTACTGCCACTAGAGCAAAAGTAGCCTTTGTTCCACTGCTAGGTATGCAAATGTCATCAATCAACATGTATAAAATATCCAGTGCATGATGATAGGATATATCTACGCTGCTGGACTTTTGAAAGACATACAGGGGGACTATTTTGTCTAACCCTGTGAGAGCGGTAAAACATGACGTTAAGTGTGAGTTTTAGTTTTTAGTCCTGTGAGAGTCTCATGAAGAACATGTGTCATTACCGTTAGTATAAAGTTCTGCAACCAGACCACTACGAAATTATATCCAGACTGCGCTCCATACCATCCAGAGCTAAGTCCATATTCATCCTGGAATAGAGGATGACCTAAGAGTATGTTTTATTACTGTTTCATGACATGGCTCTCAGACTGAAGTGATGTCTCATTAAAACACACACTGAACACTAATGTTAACAACATCAGTACCACATTCAACACTGAACACAGTGAAGTTTCACATCAGGACACAAAGTCACAGTCATAGTGTGACTTGATACAATTTGAAACAAATAAATCGTTTTAATTTACTCACTCATGCTCATTACCCTTTATCCTGTACAGGTAAACATGAAGTCTGAAACCTATCACAGGGAACTCGGGAGGGCTCACAACCACACATCCATACACAATACAGGGAATTTGGACATGCCAATTAGCCTAATCTGCATATCTTTCAACTGGGAGGAAACCAGTGTACATGGAGGAAACCCACCAAGCACATGAACCCTTGACCCTGGAGGTCCAAATCACTACACCACAGTGCCACCCATTTCCGTTTATTAAAGAATATTTTTATAAATCATTTTCTGAAAACTGCAACAAATTAGTTCCTGATCTCATTAAGCTATAAACAGTAGATCCTTACCAGCTTCTCTTTTTTTTTCCTTGAGACAGAAGAAGCCCTTATTTGTCACACATACATTATACTACAGAAAAATACTTTAATTCACATATACCAGCTTGTTACAGTAAGAGGCTGGGATCAAAGTGCAGGGTCAGCTGGAGCAGATAAGGAGGCAGATGGTGCCAGCTTGGCCAGTGTTAGGGCTTCATTCCCCATACAGTGATCCCCAATAAGGTGGCCAGTAACCACTGAGACAAAAACACCTCAGCAGTGTAACCAAGATTCTAATTTTGCTGCTACATGTCATGGCTTTTTTGACTTATTCATGGACTTTATTTAAAAGGTGACTGTTCTGCACTGATCTTCTGCTCACATTATTAATAACCACTGTTCCCATCAACCAACCGCTGTTTCCTTTAATTCTTCATCTTGGTGATATTTACAGTAACTGAAGCAAGTCATTCCGTTCATAACCATTTCATTCAGGTCTATTTCTTGTGAATGAGCTGTCACTATAGAAACCTATTAGAACAAGTGCATTCATTTAAATATGTGATTGCAGATTGCAATTGTACTGCTGTCAGAGCTGCTGTGATAGAACATTTATCAAGACCAATTACTGTAAATAGGCAGATAACTGGCAGTCATTTGGTCTGTACAGGAGGGAGATGTGGTCTTCACTGAAGGAGAGATGGAGAGATGGTGTGAATATCGGATAGAGGAAATATCACAGTGGTCTTGTTGTCCCATGTGTTTCATGTTATATACAAACACAGAGAGAGAGAGAGAGAGAGAGAGAGAGATCGGCATGCTGAACAGCTCCACATGGGAAAGCTTTCAAAGCAGTGGCATGTAAAAGGCATTAAAATCGCAGGCCTAATAAACCAGTTATTTATAGGACTGTAACAGGCTTGTAGTTTGTCTTGAACTAACCCCAAAAAGAAGAACAGAGACATTGGATCTGTGGTGAAGCACTTAGCACAGCAAGGACCTCTCCGGAACACACAACACCTCTCCGTCCGTCTCTGTGCACCATTCAGCACCCCCAACATGTCAGACTACAGTGCACTCCACCACATAAAAGACAGGAGGCATATTAAAAAATAAACATAAAAAATAGCAATCGCGGTCAAAGTCTTAAAAAAAACAAGACAAAATTCTCTCAAATATTCTTTCTGATGTCAGTGGAAAAAAATCGACATTATTCTTAAATTCATGAAAGGTAGAGGGGTCAAAATCTGTTATGACACACTCACAAACACGGCAGGCTAATGTTGGACTCACTAATTACTCACTATTAAATATTCAAATAATAAAAATAAAATGTTGAGTGGTTAGCACTGTGGCCTCATACCTCCAAGGTTGAAGGTTCGATTCTCGCCACCGTTCTGTTTGAGATCAAATGGTGGGTTTCCTCTGGATATATGTGTGCCCTGTGATGGATCGATGTACCCTGTCTAGTTCCCAAAGTCTCCTGAGACAGGCTCCAGGCGTCCCGTGACACTCTGCAGGATAAGCAGCTGAGAAAATTAATTAATATGAAATTGTTCTCCAATGAAAAGAAATATTTAACAATCTTCTTTGAACAGTTAATACTGAGATGTGTCTGCTACTTCTGCTCTGTAAAGCTTTTTTTTTTTATTGGTGATTTTTTTAGGCTGATACAGTAACTTTAAAACTTTGCAACAAAGGTAAATTTTGGTCTTTCTTTCCTGGGACGGTTTTCATGAGAGCCAGTTTCATTATGGTGCTTGATGGGTTTTGCAAATGCACTTGACAATACTGTTCTTGCAAGTATTGCGTCTTCGTGTCTTAAAATAACAACTGACTGTTATTGTTGTTGTCAATTAATTACCTAATGCCATATGCATTATTTCATAGTTTTAATTAACTATTCTTTCATATTTCAAAATAGTTCTCCAGTATTGTTCTAGAATGAGAAAATAAATCCAAACTTAAGTCCAAACTTTCATATACTTTTTATATAGTTTGATAGGCTTATGCAATGTACGCTGTATGCAGATTAATTTCTCTCAAAGATCATGTATAGATGATGGAAGAGTCAGACCACTGGTTAAAGCCTTCTCTAACACATCCCAAAGATTCTCAAAGTCTGGACTCTTTCACACTTTCAGAATTTTGAGCCTGATGAATTCTTCAATTCGTTCATCAAATTGTAGAATATGTGGAGCTGTGCTGTAATATTTATGGGGAAAAAATCTGGTCATTCAGTATATTCAGGTAGTAGATCTGACCAACAAAAGCAACCCCAGATCATAACACTGCCCCGCATCCCATCACTCCTTAGCAAACTGAAGCATTTATTTCAATTACCCTCACTGACAAGTAGTTATCGTAGGGGTCTATAGCTGTTTATTCCCAATCCCTTGAGTTCTCTTTGCATCATGTGTGTGAAAATGCTCTTGCGTTCACTGTTAAACATAGATGTGAGTTCTACTGTTGTTTTTTAATGATCTGATTTCACTAAGCATTTAAGTGAACTCCCATCACGCTCATTCAGGATGTTTTTCCGACCACATTTCTTCCTCACAGATGATGGTTCATCATCATTCTTCCAGGTTTTAATAATGTGTTTTACAGTTCTTAACCCAATTTCAGTAGTTTCAGCACTCTCCTTGCTAGATTGCTTTTCTTGATGCAGGGCAATAATTTGTCTCTTCTAAAACCACGACCATCGGATATGTCTTTTGACAAGGTTGTTTAAGAAATGAGACAAATGAGACCGTTTTGTCTACACACTACATCGTTTAATAAAAAAATCGTTTAAAAAAAAGTTGACAACTGAACCATGTTAATTACTTCTGTAATTATAGAATGTCTTTAATATTTGCTTAATTAAATCCAGGTGGTAACTTATTATATACAGTATATCCTGCCAGCCTCCTTGTGTGTTTGGGGATTACCATCAGAACAAACTTAGATTAAATTAGATTCCTTTAATCTGGCTGCTCGTTTACAACCAGTTTGCCTTGGGAAGCCCTATCAAAAAAGAATTACTACTGTATAAGTACCAACAAATAATAAAAAACATTATTGTATCTGAAATACACTGAAAGAAAAAAAAGGAGAAAAAGGAGTGTATGTGAAAGTAAAAAAAAGTCAAATAGACACTGGCTGACAATAAAACAAAATAGCCTTCTATTATGTTCTGTTACAAAAATTATTTGCAATCTCTGGCTTTTAGTTATTCTAGCTACAGTGGTGTGTGTATACATTTTTACACCACTTGAAACATTCTGCATTTTGTAATGTTCAAACCTAGAATGTGGAACGGATTTTACTGTCATTTTGCATTATAAATCTCCATAATTGTAACCCAAATTAGACATTTTTGGCAACACTGCTTTGTTACCCTGTGATCGTCATCTACAGTGGCAGCAGCATCATTTTTAACATTACACTAGACATCTTGGTTTCTTCTTTGACGAACCCTCCCTTAACCTGCTCACTTACTGCATATTTGGTGGACAGATTGTATAAGTGACTGGAATTGTGTAGCACCAAAGGACATACATTAATTTCGATTTCAGTTTATCAGGAACTGACACTTTGAATAGCTTTGAACTTTGTCTGACTTTGTTGAAAAATCTTACATCTGAAACGCCATTTTTCTATTAATCAATTATTTTCGATTAGATTTAAGAATTTAGACTTCATTTAGATTAGAACCTATTTCATGTACATGACAGATCAATTCAGAAATTAGATAACACACTTTCCACTTTTCCAAATTCATGTCTAAACACTACGCAGCACCATCATTCAGCTGGAGAAGTGACCATTCTAACATACGTACAAGCAAAAGTGTGTCCCTCTCATATAACATAATACACTACATGACCTGAACGATTATTCTCTTTAAAAATAAATCTGTCAAAAGTATTGCGGAGAATCTTATTCTATCTGAAGGTAATGGGTTTTTCCGAGGGTGCATGCCATTTCAGCGCACTCCGTAATCATTTTATGAAGAGGTATCGTCATACGTTATGGAAAAAACCTATGCTCTTCACATCTACTACACATCTGCTTTTATAAACGATGCGTATGACCTCTCGATCACCGTGATACAGAAACTAGTCGCTTTGTGTGTGTGTGCTGAAGCGGTCGTGCTCATTTTAGATGCAAAACGCTGGAGAATGGCTGAAGAGGCTGGCTGACAGCTCAGCACAGGCAGTGTATTCAGTATGAGCCAAAGCTCCTGCTGCCTGGTGATCATTACGTTTTTTGCCCCACATTTATGCCCATGCTGATCAACACCACATTTCAACCTGTCAGGTTTCATTGTGTGCAGGAGAACGTGCTCTATATTAACCCCAAACATCTCCTCGGGACTGTGAATTAACAAGAGCTTTTCGCAAAAACCTATTAACAGATAATTCAGCCCTCTCATGTGCCAAGTGCTGTTCGCTGGCTTTTATTTATTTAATTATTTATTTATTTTAGATATATTTGGTCTCCGTAATTTGTGCCATCTTCATCTTGGTGTGTGAAATCATCAGCTGGAGTTCATTTACCCCCATGTTCCTTTATTTCCATAAAGCCCTCAAGACTCCAGGCTTAAATATACCAGCTATTTTTCCCCCCTCCATACTGAAAGAGCAATGCATGTCAGAGTCTCTCCATCAGTACAGCTCTGTTTGAAAGAGAACCAGATGGAACCAAAATGAAACAAATTATGATAAAATGTTACATCATAAACGTACATTAAAGGTGGCCAAATTTGTGCAGTGTTTGGTGAGAAGCCAATGCTGATGATTCTTTTATTAAAAGTGGCATTGCCAAATTATGGTTTGTTGTAAGAATGTTTCTTAAAGTGGAGAAAAGAAAAAAAAAACAATCATTTATCTTAAGGAAGTACTTCATCCTGGTGAGAGCGGTGGTGAATCCGAAGTCTATCCCAGGACCACTGGTGTACAGTATGAAGTGTGAATACACCCTGGATGGAATGTCGCTTCATCAAACATGCATTCACACCTTTTAAAGTTAAACCGATTTAAAGTCTTAGCTGCCGGTCTATCAATGATGAGCATTTTGAGGAAAGTTCAGATAGGATTCGTGTCTTTCAAAACTTTCTTGCTGATCAAAGGTTCTTCCATTAACCCTTGAATTACTCTCTGAAACCGGGCTGATAACTGGAGTGGCAGCAGCAAACGTTTCATTCTTGTCCCCAGAAGTTCTTTTTTAGCCCCTCTTCAGTTTCATTTTTTCTTACTTTCTTTTTTTATTCTTCTTTTCAAGAGAACATGCAGCTGCACACTGTAGGAGCGCTGCTGTTGTCCTTTTATCTTAGTCTTTTGATCCAAGCAAAAGCACAAGAGGACTTTGCAACCACTGATGATTGACATTCGGAGATTGGGGCATTTGACACACTTTTATCACAATCTCTGGGTCTATTAGATCAGATCTTCGTCAACGTTATCATCATAATCATTATTTTAATGAGCGAAAATCTGTTTCAGATCTCACTTTCTTGCTTTTTTATTCTGTTTGTCTTATTCGGCTTCAAAGTCTTTTAATTGTTGAACAATAAAATCTATGAAATTGTATTTGGAAAGATTTCTTTAGGCAGCTTGTTTGTCACAATGCCACAGTTCTGTCATAACGGATAAATCAGCCTGCAGTTGTGTTCGTGGTAATTTAAGTATGTAATTTAGTATTAATAATACGCTGGCTGAGTTTGAGTAAAAACATAGCAAACTTACACTTTGATTGTGTTTTTCTTAGTGAGTCACCGCCAGCAAATTAGATCAAAGAAAAAAGTTTTGTTTTTACACAAAACATTTTTAGTCACAAAGATTGTTGAAGATCATGAGAAACATTCTAAACAATCCAGAAACTTCGGTTTACAGCATCACCAGCCTCTTACTTTAACGGTTTAAATTTCAATTTGGTACCTGACTGAATCATCTTGTCATAGTACGGGTACTGTATGTGTCACATACTGTCATTTTCATTCGTGCATCTTCTGACTGCACATACACCTGTGGTCTCAAAATATATATAACATACAGTAGTTCAGAAAATCTTATACAGAACAAGAGTAGCACTGTTGAGCACTGTGCTACTATACATCCGAACCGACTGCACTGTATAACTGCTTTATGTATAACATCTGGTATTTCTAACTGTTTTATTTTGATTTTAAATGTTAAAAAATATTTATTGATTATTGATTATATTCTATGTTATTTTATGATTATTTCCTTCTCTTTTATGTAAAACACTTTGAATCACCACTGTGTATGAAATGTGCTCTACAAACAAACTTGCCTTGCCTGGGACACATAAGTACTGTAGGTGCAGTGAACCTACGGCTTCCCACACATAGCGTGCACGTCTCATTTATCTTGTACACTAAGTTTGCGTGTCTTTCGAGTGGTGTGATGTTATTTATATATCTCTGCTTAGTTTTCTTTCAAAAGTGTTACTGTAAGCAGAGGTGGAAAGAGTACTAAAATTTTGTACTCAAGTAAACAGTTACTTCAGTGACATTTTACTGAAGTACAAGTAAAGTTACCATTATAAAAATCTACTCAAGTAAAAGTATAAAGTAGCTCATAAAAAAATTACTCAGTAAATGTTACTGAGTAACTTTTTTTTTTTAATCAGCAGGGTGGGCTGAGGCATTCTAGCGTAGTTCAAAAAAGATGAGCAGATTTAAATCTCAAACTAGTTGTTTTTAACTGAAGGAACACCTTTGCATAATAATGCTGTTGTCCTTCTTGTGCTTGAAAATCAAAGTGGTCACTTAAATATGGCGTTACGTCCCAGTCTAGGGTTGGGCTGTACAGCAAAAGAATGGTTCAGGGTTCTATTTTAAACTGTATGGAAATGGTGGCATATGGCAGAAAGAACTAGATCCAGTCATTAACTGATGAAATAATGAGGTTTGTATTGCTTTACAAACACGCGCACACGCACACACACACACACACGCAACAGGAGAATCAGATTCAGGGTGGACCCCGGCCAAAATAATAAACTAAATGGTATTTATATTTAGTAGCTAGATTACCTGCAAAAAAAAAAAAAAAAAACCCCACACACACACACAAACAAAAATACAGGTACCTTCCCTGACTCCCTAAACCAAAACCAGTGAAAAAAATTCTACTACTGGTGAGTGCACAAACATAGAGTGAAATTATCTACGAAAATATACAAAGACCAACCAAAACAATAATCAAATGGAAAGCAAAAAGTCACAACCAAATGCCAAAAATCACAATCTCTTTCCCGCGTCTCTCTCCGGTTTATATATGGTGGCGCTGGTTGATGACGTCACTCTCAGGGCGGAAGCGACCGTATGGAAGGTCAGGTAGACGCCGATGTGGGGACAGTCAGAAAACCTGGAGTGGAGTCTGGAGCGGCGCGCGAACAGGATACGATACACACACGCGAGCGCAACGAAGCATTTATACCAAGGGTGTCCAAATCCAGTCCTGGACGGTCAGTGACCAGCACAGTTTGTAATTCACCAACACCTAAACACACCCACTGAACCTAGCAATTAACAGATTAGTTAAATCAGCTGTGTTTGAGAAGAAGCATCACCAAACTGTGTTGGACACTGGCCCTCCAGGACTGGATTTGGACACCCCTGATTTATACAAAGTATGATATTTTTTGCATTTTCATTCACGTGTTTTACTCAGTAGCGAATATGATTTAAAATGTAGTGAATTACAATACTTCAACCAAAACATACTTAAGTAAAAGTAAAATTACAGATTTTAAAAACTACTCAATTACAGTAACGCGAGGAAATGTAATTCGTTACTTTCCACCTCTGACTGTAAGTGCATCATGGCTCCCAAATGAACCAAACAAGTGCTAGTGATAGCATGAGGAACAAAAAAAAAGAGAAGTATTGATTCAGAAGTGAAACATAAGGTTACGATACAAATGAACTTTACCACAGTGATTACAGAATCACACATCGCTACAGTATGTTACATATATGATCTGGTGCGGGAATAACATTCAAATCGAATGCATTTGTCCCAGGTTAAAAATTCCAACCAATCTCGCCGCAAAGTCCAGTGTCATCAAATATTTATTGGAACAGGAGGAATCTCGGGACTCTTTTGAAAAACATCGACTTGATCCAGAAGAGACCCGCCAAGCATGGGGGGGCATGGACCGTCAAACCCATATGAGGCCACAGTGCTAACACTATGCCACCATGCCAGTCTATGTTAATCTATATGCACTTCAATTCAAATTAAATTGATATAGTGGTGTTTAGTCCAAGATGAAGTCAGCTCTGTGAACCAACACATTTAGATGAGCACTGAGAGCTGACTCTCATACAGCATGGTACATTTTACATAAAAGTATACATCACTGCATATGTTCAGATTGATGGCCTGTAACTTTATGCCACTTGGTGATATTCTAAATGCAAGAATGTTAAACATTTTGAACCTATCAAAACTGATGTTGTTAAATGCAGAGAAGATTTCCTCCTTGTGCTGGGCTGATTCTGAGAGACCACTGGGTTAGGCGACCCCCCCCCCTCCACCCCCGAAAAAAAGGAAGTTGAGCTGTGTTAGGGCTGGTGCTATTTGATCTTCTATTGTTAGACACAAAGCCCAGCTTGGGTCTGAAATAAAAAGAAAAATATCAAGTTTCATTTAATGAAAAATGTCTGTGGATCCAGATTTTAGGGTCACCCTGTATGTAAGCTGTTTTTTATTATTATTATTTGTTTAGCCTTTACTCACACTCACTCACTAAGTCTCACACACACACACACACACACACACACACACACACACACACACACACACACACACACACACACACACACACAGCTAGGGTAATTTCATTTTGCCAATCCAGCTCCTAAGGCAGCAGAGTGCTGTAGTGGTTAGCACTGTCTTCTTGCACCTTCAGGGTCTCGGTTCAATTCCTAGCCAGGTTTGATTCCCATTTCTGTGTGCATAGTGTTTGCCTTGTGCCCTGCGACCATGTATAAAAGATAAAGCAGTATTGATGATGAAGATGACGATTTCGCTTTTTTTTCACATTCTGTTACTTTTGCAATATATTTAAATTTAAAAACACTCCTATGGAAACGTAATATTTCCTAAACTGACTACAGCAATAGTCAGGCAAAGAGGAACAATTACTGGTCAAATGAGTTGCATGAAAGGTGAAAGTGTCATGCCTTATTGGAGAGCTGTTTGCCTGAAAGAAAAGAATTTCATCTAATATGCATAAGCATGGAAAGTGCTGTTTTAACACAGAACCATTCCAACTCTTTTTTTTTAACTCTGACTCTGATCAGCCAGGTTCTGTGTAAGATCCCGAAAGTCGTTATTGTTCGTCTCCTTGTTTCTGCACATATGGTCTGTTAACACCTGAGATGAGCACCTGAACTATCAGAAATTATATGTATCCACACTGCCCCCTAGTAGTTAGAATGTGTACCACAGGACAACCCTCTCCTACTACGCCCTCCCCCCCCCCCCCTCCCAATATACATACTGTACACACACATACTTGGCTTAGTATCTTTTTGTGATGGAGGTCGAAAATGTGAGATTTTCACTTTTCCAAATTATTCCTATCATAGTTTCAATAAATAAATAAATAACAAAAAATTACTAATAAAGTTTTTAAGGAATAAGCTTTTCCTCAGATTTTCATCTCAATCTCTTACTTTTGAAAATAAATTCTGGGGAAGCTATAAACAAGAGTATAAATTATTAAATTTTACAAAGTCAACCAGTTTTTATATATATATATAAAATAATCTTTTTTTTCTTCTTTTTTTAAATAAAAAAGCACAAATGTTTTGGATTTGGTGTTTTATTAAGTGTTGGATGTGCTCGGAATTCCACAATGAGCATCCTTTCCAGGAGTAAAATATGACATCATGTCTGTGTATTAAAGGTTTTCCCCATAATGTCAAACACTTAATGTTAAATATTGTATATAGTAGAATATAGTAGTAGCCAGTAAAATCAATAAAGAAATTGCAGTTTATTCACTGATTTAGATGTTCAGGAATCGATTCTCAGTTTCTTTTCTCCTGAATGTATTTTATTGAAACGCTGAATACGTGCTATGTCTCAAGTCTCTTTGATCAGTCAAAGAGAAGGAAATTGGTCAGCGGGACTGATTGATATGATGGTTGTGAGGAAGGAACAGAAGAGGGAGGGAAAGATGGAGGGAAGGAAGCAGGGAGGGAGGAGAGCGAGAGCATTACGAAGGTTGCAATGACATCACCCTCATTAGACTATAAAACTGTGAGGAGAGCAGCACAGGGATTTAGAGTAGAGCTGGAGCTCTTTGAGGAACAGAGAAAGATATTTTCTTACATTGATTTTTTTTTTCAATCAGAGAATTGCTCCTTTATTAAAAGTCAGGATGAATGTCATGCAGCTGGTAGCTTGTGGACTAATCATGAGTCTTGTATTGGTCAGAATGGAGGCGAGACCAACAACACCAAGCCAGCAGAAGGTGAGACTTTGGGGTTAGGACCTCTTTTTTTAGAAAAAAAGTTCCGGTTAGTGGACAAAGTGGAAAACAAACAAGAGACACAGTGGGTGTTTTAATATTCTGACAAATTGATTTCATCCAAACAGCAACAATTATTTAAGCACAAGTTTTTCAGTTCTTCACAGGATACACATTAAAAATCCTTCAGTGCAGATATTTCAGTAATACAGTTTAAGTCATCATTTGTCTTAATTATGTTGTAATTAGTGTATGTAACATCCTTGAAATTACATAAATCTAAAGAAGCGAAAAACCCACAATGCTGAAAGATGCTCTGGATCGGTGCAGGCGATGCTCAAAACATTTAAGTCAGCACTTTTTTAATCCTTAGCGTAGAATTTATTCTAATATGCAGTTTGTACAGTGCAGCGATCAAGTCATTCTTTCTGCATAATTTGCAACGGTGTACATTTATCACTCTACTAGAGGAGTCTGCAGGGCTTCTCAGTTTGGTTTTAATCATGAACATGAAATCATCTGCAGACTCATCATTACCTGCTTCAACACTATTCAGACCTGTATTCTGTTAAAAAAAGGAAGAAAAAAAACCTTGGCATGTGCATGTTTGTGTTTCAGGCTCTGGAAGCTCTGCTTGGAGAAGAGCTGGCAGATTTTCTGGCTTCAGGTGAACGTAGGATGCGACTGCTGAGGGAACTCCGCACAGACACTCGCGCCAAGGGCATGTGGGCACGCTTCGTAAATGACCAGACTGGCTCACGGAGACACAAGGCGGGAACAAAAAAAGGAGGAAGCACCACCAGGAGCGGCTGCTTTGGTCACAAGATGGACAGAATAGGCACCATCAGCGGCATGGGCTGCCAACCAGCATATTACCCATCCACAAATAATCTCTCCTGGTACGTCAGAATTTTGTCATTGAATACAAAATACTGTTTAGTTTGGTCTAACTGGGATTAAAGTAAAAATGCATGAAGAAGTTTTTATTTCACTTTTAGGCAATTTTGTTTCTTAAATATCTAACAGCTAATGAAAATGAAAACTTTTAATGAACATTTCACATGTTTATTTTTAGAAATCTTTATTTTATAGGTTTATCTCATTCATTGGGTTTATATCATTCAACGTGAACACATTTACAAAACTCTTCAAGTTTACATTTTTTGTTTATATAGATATATAAATTATGTTGATGCCAAATAACCTGACATGTCTAGACAGCATCACACTTTTATTTTTCATTATTTAACATCCAAAGATGAAAGTTTAAAGACCTATGTAAGCAAAACAGGCTGAAAACTAAATAAATTCATGTCATTTTATCCACAAAAAAACAAAAAAACTACCCTTGTAATCTGTAATACATATAGAAGACCAGAAATCTTCCACTTACTTAAACACTAAACCTGTAAGAGTGTAAGGTGAACAATTATTACATCATCGTATGGCCTTGTTTTTTTATGCTTGCTGCATGTTTAAACACAGATTTGTATAACGACTCACACAAGACACATCATGCGGGCAAAATGTGACTGACAGCATGCATTACGGAAAATCTACATGCCTTAACAATAATCATTCTTGTCTGTTTTTTCTCTCTCTCTCTCTCTCTCTTTTAGAGTATCACCAGGAGCATAAGACTTGGGACAATGTTGACTTTCTTCTTTTAAGGAAAGCCTTAAAAAATAAAATTAAAAGACCCGGATTGTCGGTACGGAAAACTGCCAAGATTGACTGCTATGGGAGAAAAAAAAAGAATCAAATCATCAAAAAACGTCAAATAAAAATTCCGCACATCATCAATGACATCACAAGATGACGGAGGACGGTGTAAAACATTGTGCCAAGCTGTATATTGTCGCTGCTGCTGTAAATTAATGTACTTCATTCCTGCATAAAATGTATTTATGTTTTTAAAAAAACTATTTATATGTTTATAAAAAAGAGATATTTATAAATGAATTTTATTTATGTAACATTTTCAAATGAATGCAAACTGCAGGCCAATTATGTTTGTAACTTTTGTTTTGTCTTGAATAGTTGTACATGATTTAAAAATGATTAAAAAATCATGCATAACTCATTAGCCTGAAAGATTATGTCATATTTTTTAAAATATATTATATTATATAGTATTAGAGTCTGGAAGAAACTGAAAGAGGTAACAGATTGTATCATTAATTTGCACCACATTGCCATCATATGTTTTTATTTATTAACTTTTTGGAAGATTTGTTGGTCTTCCCACTGTATATATCTACTGTGTTAAGCTATAATATAAAATACAGGTCACTATAGGACTAACTGACTTTAAAAAAAGAAAGAAAGAAAGAAAAAAAGCTCATGTAATGGGTACATTTTTAGAACAGCCAAAAGTCAATAAGCCGACAGTATCTGGTACAGATAAGTAACGTTACCAAATTACTATCTAAAGTTTTCAAAGCTATTAGGGATAAAATAATGAATCAAGTGAAGTTTCTGTTTCCATCCTGAAGGTGATTCTTTTCCTATACCTGAAAATCCTGAGAATGTTTTATTCCTCTTCTACCACAGTAATTGCATTTTTTAAAATTAATTAAAGAATGACCTTACTTTATCTATTTCCACATGCATTTAATGTTATTTGAAACAAGTTACGTTGTTTATGCTATACCATCTGAAAACAAGTGTTCCCCCTCCAGCGTCTCTTTATTCTGACTTTACTGTAAAGAAATGAAAAAATGCAAAGACGTACATAACACAATGTTTGTGCTGGGTTATCCATAGGAATGTATTATGATAAAATATAGCTGGTTAATGTGCTGAGGTTATTTGTGATCTCCCACATCCACAATCCACATTCAAAAGTAACTAATCTACAGTATGCATGGCAGTTAACTAGTCACTGTAGTTAATTATAGCTTAATAGATGCTGGGACAGAAGTTCCACCTGTACATTTTGTTTTCTTTATGTATGTTGACTCTCAATCACAAGAAGGTATCGTTTAGAACATACAGTATATGAGAAAAGAATCCAGTTCCATTTATAGATTTTAAAAAAGGTTTCTGACAGACTTGGCTAAATTCAGCTTGCCTAGCCTTGTTATACCTGGTAGCCCCATTATTCCATCTGCAGAATGAATTAAAAGAGCTCTCCAGGATGTAGTCTCTCCAGCTGGGCCAAAGGCGACCATAAAGAGAAGAAAACATCAGCATGACCTCAGAGGGTTCACCACAAGAGGCTAACCACTAAAAAACCTCAGGAGCAGGAAGAGCAGATTACTGGTATTCTAGAAAGTACATTAGCATCCTGGTGCAAAGTTCTAGGGTGCTTTAACGCTCATTCTCAGATATCTTATGTTACACCACTGTGCTGTTGAATTCTGGCTTCTAATTGGCCAGAAGTTGTTGATTCATTTTCTGTAACAAATCTCGGGTTTAGATTAACACACTCATTCTATATTTGTATCATTTCTGTAGTAACAGTTAATTCATATGGATTGATATAGCACATGCTCCCCATGAACAGAGTTTTGTAAAAGTGTCTAACTGTTGATGTGGCGCAGTTTTCTGTAAGGAGAGGCTTATTTAAGATTTATGGAAGGAGTCTCCAGTGTCAGTGCTTTGTATAGTAAGTGTTTATATGATTTGTGATTTCTCAGTAACATTAGGAACGTTATTTCTGATTGATTTCAAGAGAGAAAAGAGTGAGGCTGGTTAGGGACCAATTATTTATACCTGCTATATTGTAGGCAAAAATAGAAAAATTAACTTAACCTGTCAATGACATTAACAAGAGTAAACATATGAGGTGTTTTCTTTAATAAATGAAAAGAAAAGATTCACTAATTGGGAAAGATGATAGATTGCTGTAGTATATGGGGCAACACCTGGGTTCAATCTTATTTATTCATTCATTCATGATTATATTTTCCCAACAAGTTAACAGCAAAAAACCAAACTGCCGGAATGTCAGCAAGACATTAATGTTTACAATAAAAAACAGACGAAGGTCTCAAGGGAAATTGTGTTTATTACTTACATTGACAGTATATTTTGAAAGTAAAATGACTTATAAACCAATAAAAAAAATTTTGTTAAAAAGAGAAAGAGATTAAACCGATGGAGAAGGTCAAACAATTCTTGATGCTTGGATATGTGAAACATGATGTCGATAGTTTCACAGCTCATACTGTATCTACATTTTGATATACAGTACAGTAGTTATTATAGTGGGTCCCTACAATATCCACACAGACAGTTTAAACTCTAATACATTTCAAAAGAAAAAAAATTCAACATCCTCAAATTAAAGTATATCTCATGTGAGGAGTTTCCTCACAAACACACAGTCGATACATCCTTCTGCCATCCTTCAAATGAGCATAGTATAGTTATTTTGCCAAACCTCCATCTATTTGAAGCCATTAATTAAGTTCCATAGTTGAATGAGATAAAATGAGGAGAAATAGGGGGTCCCTATCTTAGGGAACTTAGGGCCCAACATATAGTCACACACCACAGACGATTTAAAAAATCAATCAGCCTACATGTCTTGATGTATTTAATTGAGCTGACACTAAGCTTGTAGAAAGTTTTTGCACAGTGGGAGGAAACTAGAGAAAACCCACACAGCAATAAATAAATAAATAAATAAATACAGTTAAATCACCCACACATAACTGATTATTAAATACAGTAATTATACAGGGGCTTGACTAACCCTCAAAATAAAGATCAGTAAAATAAAATAAAATATATATATATTTACAAATACATTTTAAACATATAGATTGTGAGCTCATACATTTTATTTAGACATTTGTATCACATGAACAAGTATTTCTGCTTCATTAAAACAAGTTATCTGTGCTGTAATGCTGTCACCTGGTGGTGAAAATTAGTTTTTTTTTTCAATATACTCATACTATTTTCTCATGTAAAGATATAGATTTTTGAAGGAGTAAATGAGGTGGTCTGTCACCACATTCTTCTGTCCAGTCTGGGGCTTCCTCCAACCAGGCTAAGGCTTCTTCTTCTCAGCCTGAGACTTTCTCTGCAAAGCCAGGGGTTTCTTTGCCTGGCTTGGGGCCCAGTGGCTTCAAACACCAGCGTTGTGCTTCTTCCATCCAACATGGCATTTTCTTGTGAACAACCTGGGGATATTTCTGCCCATTCTGGGGCTCCTTCCTTTTGGGTTTCTTCCACCTACCTTGGGATTACTTTCTTTGTCTATGTGATCTTGTTCTCAGATTTCTTCCGTCCAGACTGGGACTTCTTCTGCACTGCCTCGTGCTTCTTTTTCACAGGCTTCTGTACAATCTTGGCTTCTCATGTTTTCTCAATGAAGCCTGAGCATATTCCGCTCAGCATGGGGCTTCTTCTACCATCCTAGAGTTCCTTTTGCGCCTGCCTGCTTCCTCAAGCTTCTTTCCTCCAACAGGGCATTTCTTTCATCAACCTTGGGGCTTCCTCTGCCTGGCCCAGTGCTTCAAACCAGTCTGGGGAATCATTTGGCCAACCTTGGGCTTCTCCTGCCCTTGCTGGGATGTGTTCTCACTATAAATCATCTTTTATGTACAGTATTTAACTAGCCAGTTAAGGGTGACTACAAAATCACTCCTCTCTTGTGATTTGTCAACATGATTCCCGCGTTGCTCAACTGAAGTTGTAGTCTACAGGATTATTATTGACTACAGAACGATGCACACGTCACACGCCCAGCCTCCCCCTCCTTCTTCCACCGTGCCCACTCAACTCCCGCCTTCTGTGCTACGACTGGCTAGTCGTTAGTTCTCACTGTCCAACCAACAGTTTGCTCGTGCGTCTCGACCGCTTAAGCAGAGGCGGGATTAACCGGAATACGGGTGGGAAAAGTTAGCGTTTAGCCCACCTACTTGGCAGAAGTGACCTGAACCAATTTGAGTTCCTCTGGGTTAGCGGAGTCAGAAAAGGGGGAAAAAAGCTTGTTTTCTTTTCAGCGCTGCTCATAAGTTGGGTCAAAGTGTTTTTCCTAGTTATATATGTTTTTGGTATTTATTGTTAGTTTAATCTGCGCGCCAGCAGCAGAAAGGCTAGCTGGTGTTGTGTTTGTTGCTGAGGTGGCTTAGCAGGGCTGTAGGGATTGGGCTGACTAGCTGGGCTAACCTTCGGTTTCTAAAAAAAAAAAAAAAGAAATAAACGAGTAAAACTTTTTTTCCCTGAGATATTTCCCCTGAAAGACAAACATGAGGATCACAGTGGATTTTGAGGAATGTCTAAGAGACTCCCCCAGGTTCAGGTAGGAACGTTTTTAGTTCTGTGTATATATATATATAATATATATATATAGTGTGTGTTTTTTTGGCTATTTTGGTCCAGGAATGTGAAGTCCTGACTGAGGAAACCAGAGCAAAACCCAGCTGAACTGTCACGCGCTCCGATTAACCGCCGATAAGTTGCCTGTGACGTCATTAACATGAAAATGAACTTTAAAACGGAAATTAAATCTGAAAGGAAAAGACAGGCTAGTGTGAGCGGAGTATTGTATAAACATTAAGTTTTTTTATTTATTTATCCGGCAGTCTCCTTGTCATGAGATTTGACTGAAAATGACGTTGGCTTTCCGTCTCATTGTCATTCTGTTATTCTTTCTGCATTTCTGCCTGGTAGTGGGGGCGTTTACATTGACCCCAATATTCCTGTAATAATTGAAATAATCGGCCAATCCGAATAAAAATGCATCATGTAAAGACCTCTGGGAATGAGAGAGGTGACATAAGCCCTTGATCTACTTAATCTGATTGTTTCTCTCTTGATGGAATAAATCTATTCTCTCTATGAAAGTACAACTTTAGATGACGAGTTTCTGGGAAGGAAGTTTTACTTTCATTCCTCCATGGGAACCACTCTCTCCAACCACACTTTACTTTCATCTACTGGGTGTCTAGCTCAGGAAAGGGCACATATTGGCTCACTTTTTCATACACCGTAAAATAATGACCCAATCAGAGATGAGACTGAATTCTTGTAATCTAGAGGGGTGGGTGGGTTATGGCTTGTGGTTCTATTGTGTATACAGTATGTATTGAATTCACGTAATGCCACACTGACTCCAAAATCGATTTTCTGAATCAAAAATTAAATTCAAAATAGAGATGCAACAGTTGATTGGCCAGTGACCAAAATTGTCTGATCTTCTGATTTTCTGCTGAGCACACAAGCTTCCGAGTGCTGCAACAGAAACTCATTTTTTATCACGTTATCAAAAATCTTTTATCTTAAAAGCTTCTAATTGAACTTTTTCTCTAAACTCTGAGATTGAATTAGTCTGAAAATCTACTCATTACACACGTTTAGACCAGTCTTAAAATTTTTCGAGCACAAATTAATGTTGAAACTTGCATGCTTTTTTCTCTGCTTTTTTTCTTCTTTTTTTTACCTTATTGCACACTAAATATGATCCATAAAACTGTGATGCGTACAGAATCATACCTAGATATTGTAATACAATCATAACGGGTGGTGACTGGTGATGCCCATTCCTAGTGTGTTACCTAACCACAGAGTTGGAGGAAAAGTACTTCCTCTTCTGCTTCACAGCATGCTGAACCACTCTGTTCATGTCAAAAATTATAATCTGATTAAATGACTTGTACATCTAAATGCACTTCTTCTTAGTGATCCATGTTTGGATTTGGATTGAAGAAAAATTGTTCATGTAAACTTAGCTAATGTTTCTTTCTGCTAACCTTCTGTCTGTCTTTCTTGTTTGTAGCTCTTCCTAAACATTCATCTGAAATGAGTCCTGATACCAAGCCCAAAGAATGTTCCTCTTTATTTTTTGCCTATAATAAGTTCCATTTACTTTCATCTTATCTGGTCATATACTGTATAACCTGCCTTTAAATGTGTAACAAGACGATAGTTGATGTCTTCAGTGAGTGTACATAGCTAGTACATAGCTTGCTACTCTGAGAGCTGAACTAGTCGAAGCCGAGCATGTGTTGTGAGGCAGGCCTGAAGCCTGCCCTGTGTTTTTTGGGATGTTGCATTTACTCTGCTGCTATTCTGTGCTGATTTGATATTTTTTTTGGTAAACTAGCATGGGCTTTGGTAACGATCTAACATCATTATGCCTTTATGTTAAATATTAAACAAGTTTGAAATACTTTTTAACACAGTAGTCTTCTATTTGGGACATGACCAACCCCCCCCTTTTATTTATTTATTTATTTATTTTTTTGGTCGCTAAAGAGTATAGTGGTGTGGGCTTTGGGATATAGCCACTGTGTCTTTCCTGTATTTCACGCAGAGGAAGTGTTGGTCCGCCCTCAGCTGAGGCTTTCCAAGCTGTATGAAATGATGACCTCCTCCCTCTTTACCCTTTCCCTCGTTCCCCTCTCCTCGTTCCTCATTTGTGCACAGCAGGACAACAAGCACCAGATGTTTTAGAAAGTTTTTTCTGCAGGAAACACTGGAAAGAGGCTTGAGTATTACCCCCCCCCCCCCCGAGTTTTATCAATAAACATCATGACTCGAGTGCATTGCACTTTTTTTCCACAGCTTTTATTGTGTACTCTACATTATTACACACAATTACTTAATTACAGTTAGATACAACAAAAACAAAATTTTAAACCATTTTGAATTAAGAGCAAAAGATTGTAGATTTACATACTGTACATTATTCCAATTGTTGTTTTATTTAATAACAGTTTATCCGTAGCGACCACGTAGCACAATCCACAAAAAAACATAATTAAAAAAATTATTTATATGGTAAAGTTTTTGTTTATATATTTGTGTAATTAGTCTCTTAGTGTTTTGTGACATTCAGAAGTAACGGTTGGACAAAACGTCTATTTTCACTCATATCAACAAACAAGGCAAAACAGGACTGCTAATTAGGGGTGTGCTCAAAATATCGATTCTTAGATACATACCGATGTAATAAAAAAAGATACAGTATCGACGTTCTAGCCCTTAGTATCGATACTCCGCCCAGCCATTAGGGGGCGCAGTGGCACCCGCGAGTTTAAAAAAAACTCATGGAAAATGTTGAAGATTTTAGAAGCGCCGTTGTCCCTAAAGGCAGATGTTTGGACACATTTTGGTTTTAACGCAAAGGAAGGAAACCAAGGGATCGATAAAATAAATGCAATCTGCAAGCATTAACAGGCTTCTATACGCTACACCGGTAATACAACTAACCTGCGCGCCCATCTGCAAAGACGCCATGCAGACAAGCTAGCTTTGCCGCAGCCCAAAAAAACAGACTGTACCCTTGGAAAGTTAAATGTTGACTTGTGGTAATTTCCAGATTTGTGTATAATTAATTAGAGCACTTAAAGTTGCAAATATTTAAGCAAAATGCACTTTGTTATAATGCACTTTTGTCTTCAATACATTGAAGAAAAATGCAGAGTTCTGTTAGTTGAGTAAATGTGTTCAGCATTAACTAATTGGCTCTGGCCCATGTATTTTTATTGAATCGTATCGAATTGTCACATTGTATCAAATCGTATCGAGACAGCTCTGTATCGAGGTACATATCGAATCGTGACCTGTGTATCGAGGTATGTATCGTATCGTCAGGTTCTCCAAGGTATGCAGCCCTAATGCTAATTACACACATGGACAAAATTGTTGGTACCCTTCGGTCAATGAAAGAAAAACTCTCAATGGTCACATAAATAACTTTAATCTGACAAAAGTAATAATTTAAAAAAATTCTATGAATGTTAACCAATGAAAGTCAGATTGCTTTTCAACCATGCTTCAACAGAATTATTTAAAAACATAAACTCATGGAACAGGCCTGGACAAAAATGATGGTACCCCTAGAAAATACTGAAAATAATGTGACCAAATGGACATGTTAATTCAAGGTGTGTCCACTAATTAGCATCACAGGTGTCTACAGTCTTGTAATCAGTCAGTGGGCCTATATATAGGGCTCCAGGTAGTCACTGTGTTGTTTGGTGACATGGTATGTACCACACTCAACATGGACCAGAGGAAGCAAAGGAAAGAGTTGTCTCAGGAGATTCGAAAGAAAATTATAGACAAGCATGTTAAAGGTAAAGGCTATAAGACCATTTCCAAGCAGCTAGATGTTCCTGTGACTACAGTTGCACATATTATTCAGAAATTTAAGATCCATGGGACTGTAGCCAACCTCCCTGGACGTGGCCGCACGAGGAAAATTCATGACAAATCAAAGAGACGGATAATCCCAATGGTAACAAAAGAGCCCAGAAAGACTTCTAAAGAGATCCAAGGTCAACTTCATGCTTAAGGAACATCAGTGTCCGATCGCACCATCCGTCGTTGTTTGAGCCAAAGTGGACTACATGGGAGACGACTAAGGAGAACATCATTGTTGAAAACAAATCATAAAAAAGCCAGACTGGAATATGCCAAACTACATGTTGACTTCTGGGAGAATGTCCTATGGACAGATGAGACAAAAATGGAACTTTTTGCCAAGGCACATCAGCTCTATGTTCACAGATGGAAAAATGAAGCATATCAAGAAAAGAACACTGTCCCTACTGTGACACATGGAGGAGGCTCTGTTGTGTTTTGGGGCTGCTTTGCTGCATCTGGCGCAGGGTGTCTTGAATCTGTGCAGGGTACAATGAAATCTCAAGACTATCAAGGGATTCTAGAGAGAAATGTGCTGGCCAGTGTCAGAAAGCTGGGTCTCAGTCGCAGGTCATGGGTCTTGCTACAGGACAATGACCCAAAACACAGCTAAAAATACCCAAGAATTGCTAAGAGGAAAACATTGGACTATTCTAAAGTGGCCTTGTATGATCCCTGACCTCAATCCTATTGATCATCTTTGGAAGGAGCTGAAACATGCTGTCTGGAAAAGGCACCCTTCAAACCGGAAACAACTGGAGCAGCTTGCTCATGAGGAGTGGGCCAAAATACCTGCAGAGAGGTGCAGAAGTCTCATCGACAGTTTCAGGAATCGTTTGATTGCAATGATTGCCTCAAAAGGTTGTGCTATTATAAACTATTAAGTTAGGGGTACCATCATTTTTGTCCAGGCCTGTTTCATGAGTTCATTTTTTTTAAATAATTCCATTGAAGCATGGTTGAAAAGCAATGTCTCACTTTCATTGGTTAACATTCATAGAATTCTTATTTATTATTACTTTTGTCAGATTAAAGTTATTTTTGTGACCATTGTGAGTTTTTCTTTCATTGACCGAAGGGTACCAACAATTTTGTCCACGTGTGTATATAACAATAGGACCGAGTGGTGTAGCCCAAAGTTGATAACACTATAAACATTTAGATGAAAATGTAGACTAAAATGTCAAATAATTAATTTTATATTATCTAAAATTAATACAATACACTGTGTCACACAGGTCTGAAATATACTAGTGGTAGTAGCCAGCAGAATGGGCCGGCATTACCTGCCAGCACAAAGTACATATGACGTTGAACACAATATTTTGATTTATTTGATATTTCAGTGTTTCTTTGCAGAGCATTTGTGAGTTTTTAAATGTATTTATTTATTTATTTTTTCATGGCAGACGGCATCCATTGCATTTACTGTCTCTCAGTGCACCACTTTTGTGGTGACAAAATAAACGGGTCCAAAAGCGGTACCAAACTTGTGAACTTTCTGCTACTAAGTAAATGATCTCCTGGACAGATTTTTATAAAGGGTGTTCAAATGTTCTTGGTTTGCCATCACTATAATCAATTCTCAAAAAACATCAACACTCTGCGTGTGAGAAACACTGTATACAATATAATTATTTCCAACTTGTTTTAAGGATTTCAAATGAAAGAGAATAAACACGCACGCGCACACATACACACTACTCTCTGATGAACTGGTCTTTCCAAACACTTGGGTGGTTTCTCATTGATGGTGGCAGCTGCATGGACTTGTCGTTTTCTTTGTATTCTGCTTTGCTTCTTTGAAATGAAAATCCAAATCTGTGCTTTAGAGCCTTTCATTTCTGTCCCTTACAAAACAAAAGTTTTATTGTAGTTAGTTAGTCTTTGTTTTGTTGTTGCTTTGTTCTATACTACTATGTTCATCTAATTAAATGTTCTTTACAACATATAGTACATGCCTTGCCCCTGGGGCATCTTTACTGTGCTCCATTGTGCAGCAGATTGTTAGCAGGCATCTATCAGTGTTTATTTTCGTCATGCATGTGTCTGCATCTTATTTCCTATTAACAGATGAGCATAAATGTTTGCCGTTCATTTATGCATGAGTTGGTCATCATGTGACCTTTTCAAAAGAATACTGTAACCAATTATAGGAACGTCACTGCTCAGACTGATAGAAAACATGACTGTTTGGTTGCGATAGACAGATAGATAGAGTACTGATATTGATCCTAAAGGGAAATCTTATTGTTACAGCAGCCAGTTCACAGATTATACAACAAGCAAAAAGTGCAATGAGTAAAAAAAAAAAAACTCATTGGATGCACTGTTTACAATTTAAGGTGCACTAATGAGGTAAAAATAATAAGACTATTCTGTTTTTATGCACACGTGCATGATGATTGTATGTACAAGCAGAAACTTAAGAAACTGTGCATAAGGTGCACCAACAAGTTGTAATGGTAATCATGGAGAGATGAACCAGCAAAAAGGACATGATCATATCAATGCAATGAAAAAAGAACGTACATATTTATTAGACAATTAGACAATTACACAATATTTATTGTGATGTCAGAGAAGGAGGTCTCTGGCCGGAAGTTCCTCGCCTGACACAGAGCAGAGTTATTGTACAAACTTGCGACACAGCATGGCTTACTCCAAAAAAAAAAAGTATGTAACTTTTGAAAACTGAACCTTCACAGATGTATGAACAGATCATTGTATGTTTATTCTTCCTGCGAGAACTTTAAAACCAGTTTGTCCCATATGTTCCGGAAACCGTGGTACTAATGCTAGGATAGAATATAGAAGTTGCAGGTTAATAAGCTATTAACCTGGGGGAATTTGTCTTGAGATTTAAAAAAAAAGTTATTTAAGTAAAACATGGCATATGCATATAAATTGAGTTACAGTCTGAGTTCTAGTTATTATTTGACCTTTTATTAAGTGAGTGCGTGGTTTTTCACCACTGTGTATGTGGGAATTTGTCGATGTGATCTGGTAAACTTGGTGGGCACAGAGTGAGGAAGTGGGAAAGTGTGAGCAAGTGAAAATACAATTTGTACATGAGAGAGAGGTTTGAGCTAATTTATTTGTGCCTGTGCAAAACAATGTGAGTTTTTCACTAAGTAGTGATTCCCAAATACACAGGTCAGCTCGACCCCTTTAAAAAACAAAACAAAACAAAAAACACCTACCCTTATTGCATCGGGGCAGCTGTGACCCAACTTAATGTGTCTCTGCAGGGACTCTGGGAGTGTGCTGTGGTGCCTGGCCCCGGGACGATGGCAGCAGACTCTTGGCGTACTGAGAGTGGGGGGTGGTACCTCTGTGGATCTGACTTGTTTGTCTGGGCACTCGATTGGATTGGGAGTTTGTCATGTTACTGAGAAACCACGAAATGCAAACCCCATCTGTTCTGGAGAGCCGAGGGAACATTAAATAAAATACAAATGTTTGGTTAATAAAATAGTAAGAAAAAGCTGTTAGCAAATTAATCTCTCTCTCTTTTGCTCTCTCTCTCTCTCTCTCTCTCTCTCTCTCTCTCTCTCTCTCTCTCTCTTTCATGCACACACATGAACACACACACTAGCAATGCTGAGAAAACTACTGTATTTACTAGTTCTGGAAATAAATAATAATAAAGTTTTGCATTTCAAATTGTTTGATAGAAACTAGTCCTTCAGTTTTGTTTCACCCAGCATAACACACTCTCAGGAAAAACACCATCTGCCCTTTTCCACATAGCTCACAGATGTTTGGTTAATCTCTCTGCGAGTGACATCAGAGCAAGCATGAGAGAGTGAGCGCGAGAGAGAGAAAGTATGCTCCTCTTATCCAGAAAGAATGGTCCATTGCTCTGTCTTGGTCCTCTACATGTTCACTGCAAGCGCCTTCAAAACTAGCCTGTCTCATTTGATGCATGTCCTGATGTGTGACAAACTTTTGGATGAGATTTTTATTTATTAATTTTAAAAAAACTGGTAGTATTTTTGTCAGTGACACAATTTCCATGACTTTTACTCACTCATTCCCTGGAGTCCCAGGGGACTTAGGGCACTAAGTGGGGTATTACCTTGTACAGGGTGCCAGGCAATTGCAGGGCTCAATTTCTCTGATCCTATCTAAAAACAAAAAAGATACCACCACAAAGTGGATCGCATCGTCTGTATTTTGAGCTGAATTGTAAGCTGCAGAACCATGGATTTTGGTATTGGGTCAGAACCTGGTTCATTACTGGTATTCCTGTCTGTTACCAAACTGTGCTGCACTTTTGTTCTGCACTTTTGGTGCATGAAGGGAAATTTATATGGTAGCGAGTGTCCTCCTCTCCACACAGTACATTAATTTTCTGAATCACAGCTTCCTTAAGAAAAGCTAAAAATGAGAGTCAGCACAGGCTACAATCATGACTTTAAAGTCAGGTCTAGAAATCATTATATTACTAGTAGCGGACATGATGCTTATAATGAAGTCATATTAGAAATAAACAAGTTCATGACCATGGATGAGGACAAGCACAGCTCTGCACTACAATAACATTTCTGTTCTCATTTTCAGAAGATTTTAAAAGGTGGGATAGTGCTGAGAGTAGAGGAATTTATGAAGAATTAGTGTGTGTGTGCATGAGAGAGGGAGGGAGAAGGTGGGGGAGAAACAAGCAGCAAATCAGAGGGGGAACATCATAATCCAGCTTGTAAACTCATTTTCTCACTTGCACCTCTTTTCATTTTACACCACAGCGCTGTCGAATTCTGCATTGTGTTTGGTCAGAAGTTGTTGATAAATTTTCTCGTACAGCAGGCTTCAGTAGTGCAACTGCAAGTGTAAACATGGTTTTTCTTGTGCACTATGGGATGTGAGATAATTTCTATTACAACTTTCCCAGTTCGTAATTATTGATATTGAGGTTTTCAGTAAGGAGATGTTTAAGTAAACATTTATAGAGGAGGAGACAACACTGTAATTTTAAGCGTAAATGTGGCTTCACATTTTGTTACGCTTGATCAGTGGCTCTTTTTAGTAACATGCTCTGCTTTACATCCTCATTAACATCCAGTGTGAGCTCTTCAGTACCTTGATTAGTGTTTGAGACCTTGTTTTAATGAGATGAATCATTAGTTGAGGTACTGTAACTGGCATCTGATGCATTGCAACCCTTTTTAATTTTTTATTTCATCACTCATCTATTTATTTTGATGTTGATCTATCTTGGTGGTATATTTTGAAAGAAGATGTAGAATAAAACAATACTGTTTAATTTAAAGTAGTTTAATGTGCAGTGTTAATGATTTGGGCTGCTTATGCTAGTGTGAAGAGACCACGTTGTATTTAAAAGTCAAAGGCACACACACGGGCAATAGTGTGTGTTAAATATTTTTCACCGTGTCTTTATCTGTCATAAACTCCAGTACAAAGAGAGTGTTATACTTTGACCCACAAAGCCTACACAGCTTGAAATGTCTCCTGCCCTGAAAGCATGCTCAATTCTTGCCTTGCATTTTATTTTGATTGCAGTCTATTGTAATATACTTGACATCTGAGCTGTGGCTTGGCTCACAACTTAACCCACTTTGAATATATATTTTGTATTGATATTCTGCCTAAAAATAGCAAGATGTACTTTTTGGTCATCCATGGGTGGGCAATAGGGACGAGAAAGTACATCTTGCTATTTTATAACATAACATGTAACATTTTTATTAAAATGATGCTTGACTATTGGTTAGTGATTTCTCAAGCTTGGTGCTGTTTTCATTATTCTTGTAGGAAATCAGTACTGTTGCTTGCATAGTTAATGTAACAATTTAGGGGTTCACTAGGACAAAAAATATTCTGATCTAACTGATGGGTTATTGCTACACATGCTGTTTTAAAATAATATAACTTATTTTTTGCTGTCACAGGGCGACCATTGAGGAGGTGGAGGGAGATGTGTGTGAGCTGGAATCCAAATTAGACAAGGTGAGTTCAGGATCATGGACTGTGTGTTCTACACTGTTCAACTACTTCCCCTCAAGTCATGACCTAAGGGAAATGACTTTCCTAAGGGAAACTACATAACTGATTATGTTTCAGATGTCTGACACATGAACATGCATCTGATCATGTACAGTACACATGCTGGACATACGATATTCAGTCAGTGTTGACCTTGTGGTGGTCCACCACAAATAAGTCAATGTTTATAAATATCTCGTGCTATTGACCAATTTGTCATCTAACAGACTTATCCAAATGTTGATGGCTGAAGGGATTCAGACCAAGAGGAAGTGAAGAGAGCATTTCAGCAAGAGACCTTGTAAAACAGAACTGAAAGTCGGTGATTGAGCACTGGAGTGTTCAGAGCAGTTTATTGTTTGAGTGACTCACATTCTCACTTCCCCTTCATGCCAAGGAAGGATATTCCCCTTAGATCTCAAAGAACAGGAGGAGGAGGAGGGTCATGCTTCTGAAATTAGCCTCTCCGTAATTTCCCAACACACTAATCCGCCCAAATGCTTCTAAACGGTGACAACTAGGGCTGATTGACATGAAAAGCATTATTAAAATATTTCACTACATTTCTTTAATACACAGTTATGCTGCTACATGGATCATAGGAGCTGGCACAAATGGTAGTGAGCATTTAATAAAAAAAAAAATTTAATGGCTACAATAATTTAAGAAAATAAAAATTTGGTAAAAATGTTACCATTTTATAGTATTGAAAAGCATTATAAAACATTGTAATTGTTATTTTACAAAATATTAAAAAAATCGTGATACCTACAATGTTAAAGTACCATGACATAATTTATCACAACATTAATTATTATCATGTCACAATACGATCATGTGCTCAGCTATAGTGATGGTTGCTCATGATATCAAATGGGAAGAAATAATAAATAATCAAGTATCTATTAATAGCATTACATCATATAATAACAAAACTCTCAGTAATGATGATACAAAGAAACTAAAACACACACACACACACACACACACACACACAGACCAGCCTCTTGGTTTGCAAATGTGTAAGTCTGGAAAGATATGCTGGATTCATTCTGTCTTAAGGAATTAGACAGATATACCTAACAAGTGCACTAATTTATGCTAGCCAAAAACTGTTGTAAATCATTTAGTTCATTTGGAGTTTTTACGGACATCGGGCTTATAAATCGGTTGAGCAAAAAAAGAGAGACAAAAAAAAAAAGCAATTATGCTCATAGACATCTTGATTCCATTTTCCAGCCCTTTTTTTTTCAAACACTGTTCTGTTTTTGTTTATAAGTGTATCTTCTCATAAGTGTATTGACTGGGGAAAAAAATCTGAGCTATTGCTTTAAAAGATCTCACTTGAACTGAAAATTTCCTTACTAAGGAAGTCTTTAAAAAGATTTCAGTACTGCATGTCACTGCTGAGCCACAAGCTTTACCCAAATCACGTGTTTCAGAAGATTGTTCCTCGTCACACACTGTCGGATCTCTGCCAACTTCAGTAACAGACCGTGTGGAGAGTGTTTTTTCAATGTCAGATTATACACAATTATTGGCACCCCTGGTTAAGACATGTCCTTAGGCTTCTAATAATATTTTTTATTGAAAAAAGAGAAAAGTCCCACTTTTAATTGAAGTACAATTATTCAGTGGAAAAAAATCCCACATTAAGAATTTTTGCAGTCTTTCTAGATCATCCTGTGTCCTCTCTTATGCACACTCCTCTTCAGCACACCTCACAGGTTTTCAATTGGGTTGAGGTCTGGGGACTGAGATGGCAATGGGAGGAGCTTGATTTTGTGTCTGCTGAACCATTTTTGTGTAGATTTCGCCACATGTTTTGGGTCATAACCTGCGGGGTGAGCTGAAGTCGAGAGTGCATTAGAGAGGACACAGGATGTTCTTCAGATCGCAGATCCTCCACTATACTTCAAAATGGGCATGAGGTGCTTTTCCGCATAATCATCTTGTTTTACGCCAGACTCACTTAGAGTAACTACAGTAAAAATACACAAATTCTTTAATTACTTTTATTTTATTGGAATAGTTAAGGGTGCCAATAATTGTGGAACAGATGATTTTTATATAAAAAACAAACAAAAAACTTTTTTTTAGTTATTTTAAATTCACTTGAGTTAAAGGTTAGATTTTTCTACAATTTTCAGTTTGAGATTATGCTTCTGTAATAAAAAATATATAAATATTAGAAGCCTAAGAACACATCTTAACCAGAGGTGCCAATAATCTGGAGGGCACTGTATGATTAAGTTCCTCCAATGATAAATCTGATATTTAGAAAAAAGAAAAAAAAATGATGGCTTACATCATTAATCATCTGTGAATCAGGTTGAGAAGAAAAATTTACTGGTAAATGTACTTTCAGCTGAGCTTGAGGTAATACGCTAACTGGCATGTTTTGTTTTCATCGTTGCCTATACGGAGTTAGTCGCTGTCCTGCGTGTTGTCCCATATGTAAATTTTTTTCAGAAATTTCTCAAACTCGTACAGCTTTTGTCATTGTCTTTGTTCACAGTAGCAATAGATCGTCTCACATTATGTATTCTAAGACTTCTGATCTCATCTAACGACCAGATTATTCACACACTGTGTGCGACTTTTCTAGTCTGCTAATTAATTACAATCTTATTTATTTATTTTTCAGTTGGTAAAGCTGTGCATTGGCATGATCGATGCTGGAAAGGCCTATGTCTCAGCCAACAAGCAGTTTGTGAACGGTATCCGAGAATTAGCACAGCAGTCAGCTGAGGATGAGGTCATCGAGGTGAGGAGTGTTTATTCTGGATTATAATTTTGACGATTCTATTTATTAAAGAACAATGCATAACCAGACTCACTTAGTCCGTTTGTCTACCTTCAGTGATTCACCTTTACCATATCCTTTTGTATAGGAAGGATAACTTATTAGAATGAGCACGGTTAATCAGCTCCTTTTGACCAATCTCAATTCAGACTTTACCAGCACTGGAATTATAATTGTTTATTAAGACCAGAGTTCAGTTTTGACATTTTGTTTTGTTTCCACAGTCGAGTCTGATGAAGTTTGCAGAGAGTTTGCAGGAGATGACCAACTATCACACAGTAAGAGAACCAGAACCGGGCTGTTTGTCTGTGTGTCTTTAAGACTTCCCATTTCTGGTTCTACCCTACTATGAATATTTTCCTTGATCTAGATGTGTGCGCGCATGTATGTATTGGTCAGTGATATGAGTCAGAGTTTAGACCTGCAGTAAAATCATGTCACTCTGGTTAAGGCTCTCATTGCATGAAACCAAGCACATGATCTTTAGAGGACTGTGCATTGTAGTGGTTAAATACACACTTCTGCTCAACCACCCCTCCCCCGCGCGCGCACGCGCACACACACACACACACACACACACACACACACACACACACAAACAGGATTACTGTTTTTTTTTTTTTTTTAAGCACAATTCTATTGACCTTTTATTATCGTAGTAAGCAAAAGAGGAAGGATTGCTTACTTCTTATGGCTTTTGGCCATGTTCTCTTCGTGCTTGGTGGGTTTCCTCCGGGTACTCCGGCTTCCTCCCACAGTCCAAAGACATGTAGGTTAGGCTAATTGGCGTTCCCAAATTGCCCGTAGTGTGTGAATGAGTGAGTGTATGTGTGTGTGTGTCTGTGCCCTGTGATGGATTGGCACCCTGTCCAGGGTGAACCCTGCCATGTGCCCCAAGTCTCCTGGGATAGGCTCCAGGCTCCCCATGACCCTGAAAACAGGATTAAGCGGTATAGATGAGTGAGTGATTGAGAACTGACGCCTATTCTGTTCCCCTGTTAACAGATTTTATTTGACCAGGCACAGCGCTCGATCAAATCACAACTTCAGATGTTTGTGAAAGAGTAAGTACTGCAATCTGTCCACTACACTAATGGTATTAGTACCATTGATGGCTAATGTATTCACATTTGTGTGTATAAATTTTTCAGGGACCTGCGCAGGTTCAAAGAGTCAAAGAAGCAGTTTGATAAAGTGAGTGAGGAGAAGGAGACAGCATTGATCAAGAATGCTCAGGCTCCCAGGAATAAACAACATGAGGTGGACGAAGCTAACGGCATCCTTAATGCTACACGCAAATGCTTCCGCCATATTGTCCTGGATTATGTCCTCCAGGTAAACACAGACATCCAGCATACCAGGATGCAGAACAAGGTTAAGATTCAAGGTTGTTAGGGTCACTAGATATGGTACAGTGGACCCTTAAATTGTGAGTAACTTGGTCAGCAAGATAAGCAAAATTTTTAAAATAATTTTTTACTTAATAAACGAGCGAGGTCTTGATATGAGTACACATGTGCTTTGTCACGTGTTAACAACTGAGCCAATGCTTCTTCTCTCTCTCGCTCTGTGGGATTGTGGGTAATCTCCCATGCCTGGTCTCAGTGTGCATGCGTCACTCGTATAGTCAACATCCGTGTGCGTGTGTACTGTTTACTATAACAACGTGACCATAACAACGTGTACATGCTCAATCTTTGTCTTATTAATGTTAAGAGAGAAAAAAAGAGAGGATGGTAAGAGGAAAACTGTTTATAGCTGCTATGACCGAAGAGGAATTAAATACTTGGGGATATGCTGTTATAACATACTGAACCCATCTTTAGGATGGTAACAGTAACTGTTGTATTTTTCTCTCCATAGATTAATCTTTTGCAATCCAAGAGACAATCAGAAATCCTCAAATCGGCAAGTATATTTATGATAATGAGATTATTACAAAATGTAAATTCTCATTGACAACCAGATTTTGTGTTTCTTACATATTCTTTTCTATTTTTTTGTACTGGTTGTTTAGATGCTGTCCTTCATGTATGCCCATCTGACCTTCTTCCACCAAGGTTATGACCTGTTCAGTGAACTTCACCCACTAATGAAGCAACTCGGGGGGCAGGTAAAGCCAAGCGACTGTTCTTTCCATAGACTGTATAAGAATTAGACAAACTATCCATCTGACGTCAGCCATAGGTTTTCTAAAGAGTGGTTTTGAAGTGGTTTTGTGCTCTGCTCGTCACTGTCTTGGCCAGAGCTGACTCAACATAAAACCCATACATGAGCAATTGGGCAGAACAAATAGAGCCTGGGTGTTGGTTAGAACACTAGCTTTAGCTTAGCAAAAATGCTATGGTTGTTGACATTAATTTATATGCGTTACTTTGCATTGGATTGAACTCTCTCATCCATATCCTGTACGTCATCCTGTGTCAACACCTGCACTTCTTGCGGAGTTAAAGTTAAACTGCAATGATTCCAGATATCCATTTAGCGTAAGAACTGAAATTTCTCAAGAATTTGCATCGGTATACAAAGCATTTTCAGCTTACAAGTGAATTTCGTGTTCGTTCAGGAGCCAAGAATGTTAGCAAGGACGGTTGCAAGAAGAAAAGAGAGCCACTTTCAGTTTCATTTTTATGAACAGCTGGTGCCCAGAGGAATCATAAATAAAGGTTATTAGAGGTTCATTGTCTATTTGTTTCATATTGTACTTCATTTACATGTCTTTTCTAAATGTTCTGATTGTTTTTATATATTAAAATTTGATTATAGCGTTTGAGACATTGGTAATATTGGTAATATTTATGTACAGAGGAAGGCTAAAGGTTTACATACACCTAGGTTTATTTAGCTGAGTATGTTTTATCTGACCATACAGTACATATGTGTCAAGTCAGTTGGTGATGATTATTATTAATTAATTATTTATTTATTTCTAATATAAACGCGCAAGTCAATCAGTCAGTCACCAGAATTATTTTCAGCTTGGTCGGCCACCATCATTCATGTTTTATCACACATATTAAGTTATTCACACATTCACAGATTTGTTGTTGTTGTGGCATTACTGTAGATCAAGTTTTCATCTTGATCTACTGTAGATCATCCAGGAGTTCCCAAGATTTGTTTGTTTCCTGTGACCTTGGTTGAGTTGATTGGATTTTCTCATGTTATTAAGGGAAAAAAACATCACTGCTAGCTGTCACGGTACGGACAGGTGGGGATAGTATTGGGAATTCCAGTTGATGATGACTCATGCCAAACAGTTGAAATGTCCATGGGAAGGACATGGCGTCTGCAGCTATAACGTTGACAAAGCAAGTTTGGCGTATATCTTAATATGGTTTGTTTGTACATGTTTTTGTCTCCTATACAAACTTAAATAAGCTATTGTCTGACTTTCGAGCATCTTTGCTTCCCTTGTCCATCTGTGGGGTGCGTCTGTATACATCTGTCTGTAAGATTAGCTACATTTTCTACATCTGTGTGATTTGTTGTTGAGCTTATAGACCCAGGTTTGAGTTAGTTCATTTTTTTGCAAGTATGGAGGATGGGGATATTTTGTTTGATTATTTTCGCTTTATTTTTGCTTGAATTTCATGTACAGGAAACTGACACTGGAAAGAGGAAGTACAGGCTGAAGGAATGACTGGTTATTCCCAGTCTGGGTATTCCCAGACTGTGTGTGTGTGTGAGGGTGAGGGTGACGGAGGTGAGGTGTAGAAAAAGAGAAGGAAAGATTAGTGTAAGTTGAATCTGTAATTTAGACTGAGTGTGATGGAGTAAACATTAGACCTGTTGTGTCAATCAAGGAGTGTTTTATAGGAGCTGTGTGTGTGTTAGTGTGAGTACCATCATGAAGCTGAAGAATGTACAAGAACTTTGTAGACTGGCATGGAGAAGCTGTCCACAGGTGGGTGGGAGTGTGCGCATGTGTGTGCGTTTGTGAGTGTGTGTGTAAATTAACACACCATTCATTAGCTATGGTTATTTCACTTCAAAGGACGATAACGTACAGACTGATGTTTGTTTGTATTTATATACTTTGTTTCACTTTATTCTGTTATTCTTTGCTTTATGCCCAAGTGGGTGAACCTTTATGTCTGTGCATAGGCCTTGCCTTTCCCAAGCATGGGACTCTATATGCCCAAATGGGGCATTTCACTAAATAGTTCTCCTGGACAAGTGGACTCACCTTGCCAAAACACGGAAGAAAAGAGAAAAATCTATATGGCTAACGTACTTTGACTGATTATTCTCTCTCTCACTCTCTCACTTTCTCTCTCTCTCTCTCACTCACTCACATACTTTTTTTTAACCCTGAGATTTTTTTTGTTTTGGCTTGTGTGTTTTAGTTGGAGCAGTTGATGATTGATGAAGCAAAGGATAAGAGGGACATGGTAACTAAGCACTCCACTATTCGGCAAAAGGTAAAAAAAAAAAAAAACACTCCTAAAATCTTTCACTTTCTTTTACTTGAACCGCCACTTGTTCACACTCACTTGGCCATCCGTCTAATGCAAGAATCGCATCAACCAAAATAAAATTAATAACTAACAATAAATAACACAATAGTGTGGGTACAAGGTGTGTCTGTGGATGTAGAAAAAGTATTTTTTTTCCTGTACTTTAAAATTAAATATGTGGTTCTAGTTATTAAACTTTTCTTAAAACTTTGACTCTAAATAGAAACCATGCCTAGAGTGTATTATGCTTTCCTTTTTCTCTGGAAATCAAGCATGATTTGTTATTCCTTAAACAAAAAAGAAAGAAAAATGTTCTGTGACCACAAAAGTCGTCAGTGGTGATATTTTCTACAAAGTGAAACCAGAAGCTAGTAAATGTAGCCAACATTCTCCCAAAGCCCCAAATTTAATTAGACAAATTTAGGACTTGCAGAAACAGAGATGTGAATATAGGGCTGGGCGATATGGCTGAAAACTGTATCACGTTATCAGTGTTTCATATCGGTTGATATCGATAATTATTGATTTTTTTAATGACCCATTTAAAATAAGAACCAGGAGAAAAATATATTACATTTAAACATTTTTATTTTAAATTTAACCTTCCTGTGATCATAATCCTCTCAGTTATTAAGACAGAAATGTCAACAACCATGGAAAACTAAAAAAATTAAAATGTAAACATAAGTCTAAGGTCACAATGAACACTTAACAATTATCTCTAAACATTTAAGGTGCAAAATGAAAGAAAATGTAAGAAATGCTTAATAAAGTGTAATAAAATAGTGCAAAGTGTTAAATATAAACAGAGAAACCTGAGAATTTAGTGCAAGTTTAGTATAAGCTTTTTATAACTTGGCTTCTCGACAGTGCTAAGCGGAAGCATGTCTTTGGCTATATGATATGCTACTGCCTCCGTTATATCTTTGTACCGTTTAGATTATTTGTCATAAGGCACTGATGCAGAGCATCTCTCCATGGTGGTCTGCTGGTTGTGCGGTGTTGCAGCTACAGATGTTGTTGGTTGAATATGGCTGTGCTCCAAAGGGTGAGCGCGGCTAATACCCCTATCTCACCTATGCGGTTTGGCTCGCGGTGAGATGCGGTGTTAGGCACCATGAGCCCCCGCGATTGCTCGCCGACGTTCCGCAACGTTCTGCAAGGTCCGCAAGCATCCACAAGGACTGGCAAAAAATTAAACATGTTCCGTGCGGAAAAATGGAAACGTAATCACAGCGCCAAAACTCGTGGTGAATCATGATGAACCATACTTACGGCCACCGCAGATGAGAAAGAGGTATAAAGTGGTACATCAAGTTCGTTGTATTACCAGTCTTGGCGAGGACGATGGTCTTGCATAATTTGCAGACGACATTGGTCTGACTATGGTCAGACTTGTATTATCCAAAAAACTGCCATACTGGCGAGCTGACTTTTCCTCTTTTATTTACAATTTCCTCGCTTGCTGCGGCACTCATTTTCTACTGGAAGAGGAATCCAGCAGACTAGCACGAGACAACGATATGGCGCAACCAAGCGTGATACGCTAACAGCCAATCATGTAACAGTATCACTCTCTATGTTGCTAGGTTACCAGAGAGCAAGTGCCTTTGTTAATGCAACCAAACTAGCACATTTTCTATTGATATCGATCACGTGCCTGTCACGATACATATCGTTTTATCGCCCAGTCCTAGGTGAATATTTGCTTCACACACAATTTTAAGTAAGAAATAAAACACTTCCAGGTTTACTGGAAAAGAATAACAAAAATACAGTGTTTATATTTTTTTGTATGTTAGCGTGAACAGCCCAAACCACCTGGAATCTGATATATTTGCAATTCTGATTTGTGTCTCATTTGTGTGGTACTAAGTTGGATTGAGATCTGAGTTTGCAGTGCAACCTTGGTCTGAACAGTCAAATCAGAATTCATGTGACTTTTGCATCAATATGACATAGTTTGCTGGATATGACAGTGAAGGAGGATTTTAGTGGAGTGGTGAAAGAGGATTTCTGCCCTTTTTCTCCATGTCAGGTGAAATATTAGTCACACAATTTGATTTGATATTGATCTATATAAATTCATCAGCCAAAGATTAAATTATAAGCCTTCTAAAGCTCATGTCATTAAAGAAAGCCAATAAAAACGAACAAAATTGTTGATTAAACTTATGGGTTTGTTTATTAATTCAACTTTACATTTCACTCTAAAATCATAGCTGCATTGGTAGCTAATGTTAACTAACAGGAATGAGGCAGCAAAACATGCTTTAGTTTTATTTATTAACAAATTGTTATTCTTCATTCATTATTATGGGTCTGAGTGTGTCCTCCTGCTTCAGTTTGAGCTCAGGTACTTTACATTACTCCTTATACACATTTAGAGTGATGGTGCTGTAAAAAAAAAAATTAAAACTATTCAACTACTATTCTCCAAGTTTGAAGAGATTGCAAAATAAATAACATGGACTGTATTTGCTAAGGAAATCTAATCTCATTATACATCTGAGCAGTTAAAGATTAAGGGCCTTGCTCAAAAGGGCCTAGCAGTGGTATGTTGGTGGTGCTGGAGTTTCAACCCATGACCTTCTGATCCATAGTCCAATACCACTCCGGAACCAGTCCAGTCCAGAACCACTGAGCTACCCCATATGACACATTGTTTCCTTTCCCAAGCCTCATCTTGACTGTCAGATTCGGTCATATTAGAACCGTAATATGAACAGTCAAACAAAAAGATTTGCTTTGGTCAGTAAATCGGATAAGGGTCAATTTTATCTGCAGTGTCAGTGTAGCCAAATTTACCCAAATGTAATCTGAAAGATAGATAATTACTTTTCACCTACCTATCTGCCTGAACTGGTCCATCTGCCCATGTGATTGTCCTCCCTGTGAACTCTTTTTGGAAAGTAATGGCAGATTCTGAGAGGCAAAAAAAAAAAAATTATTACACTGATATGTAATGTTAATTTACAAAAATTTGGTGTGCTTGGATGCAACGGAAACAACATTAACCTGTTAGAACAGCCATAAAATACCAGTGTGCGACCATTCTGTAGGCCTAAGGACAAAAGTATGCCACGTTTGGAGCAAAACACTTTTTTCTTCTTCTTCTTTAGCAGTGGCTTTCCATTGTGATACAGCGCTTACCCTATTGGCATTGACATGATGCCACAATTGTAGTTACAAATAAAAGAAATCACTTGAGTGTAGCTTGTTAAGAAATTGTGTTCTTGGTGAAGAAGCCTTTGCATTACTCGAAAGAGGGGAGAGCAGCTGCCTTATAAAACCCATATTAAAAACCCAAGTCACAGAAGCGATTTCAGTAAGACAACACATTTGCTAATATCATCTTAAAGATGTCTCCTTAGTAATTGCCTCTAAACCATCTGTGTTTCTTTTGTTCTTAGCTAACAAGCTCCTAACACAAGGCTCAACCCCAAATCCATCTCAAACCCCTGATCAATGGCATTTCTTAATATGTAGGACAAGGAACTGTGCACCCCACATAGCGTATTA
This sequence comes from Clarias magur, assembly GCA_013621035.1. Classification (NCBI taxonomy): domain Eukaryota; kingdom Metazoa; phylum Chordata; class Actinopteri; order Siluriformes; family Clariidae; genus Clarias; species Clarias magur. The sequence goes on from QNUK01000002.1 coordinate 5,108,670, forward strand.
CCTTTCCATTATACACAATTTGGGATTCACCCTCAGTACAAAAAAAGTCGGTTAATATTTTAGAGCAGAAAAAGCAGAAATATAAATAGCAACTTGTTGGGATTTCCAGGACTGTCCACCACCTCCATTGTTATTCCTACTCAATTCTTGGCTACATAGTTTGGGTAAGAATTTAAAATGACTTTCGTCACTCTTAATTACACTAACCGTCGGTCATTTACTGTTGATGATAAATAGAGTTTGTGGTACAGTTGTACAGTATAAAAGCAATGTCACACTTGAGGAAGTGCTGTTGTACAGCACAAGTGTATTATCTTTTGGCACTGCATACAATAGTGTGATATTCAATGCAGCAGCACTACTTCATTGACACAGAGAAATTCCATGCTTCTTGGGAATTTGCTTTTCCCTTTTCTTTTGTGTTGAAACTATGACCCTAGTGAAAAATTAAGCCTGTGTGTTGGTTTATAGCCTGTTGTGAGGAACAGATGTCACCTGAATCACAAGAGTGTCCCTGAGTGTGAGTGGTACAGTAAAATCCCTCCTTGTTTCTATTAAGTATACAATTTTGCTATTTAATTCGATGGTTTACTATGCTAATTGGCACTGCTCTCATTGACTGCATTTGATGGGGGTGGACAGATTTTGTGTAGCTTTGCAATATTTGGTAAAACCATACATGGATGCATACTGTGCACATGGATTTAATGCCTATGCCTAGTACTTTCTAATGAGGGCTGTGTGTAAATTTGAGCATCATGTAGGCCTCTGTGATATTTTAATATTATCACCTCTGTGTGATATTACATTGTCATTATATCCCTATGCTAAAGCTAGTGATGACTTTTCTTGCATTATTGGTATTGTAGTGACATGGCGAGCCTGGCCTGCTGTATGGTGACTAGGGTAGGGAATAGTGGGAGAGTGAGGGAGAAAGAGAGAAGGAATAGAGGGATAGGAAGAGAAAGATGCCTAGAAAAGCAGGATGAGCAGTGAGAGGGAAGGGAGACAGAGAGAGCGGGAATAAAGGGATGGGCTAAAAGACGAAGGGAAAAGAATAAAAAGGGAAAATAAGGATTGATGGAAAGAAAGGGTGATCGGGAGAGAAAGAGGGAATTGAGGAATGGGGAGAAAGAGGGGGAATAAAAAGGTTAAGAGGGAAAGGAGAGAGACTGAGGGGAGAAGGAGAGGGAAATGGTGGGATGGGGAGAGGAATAAGGGATAGTGAGAGAGGCAAATGATGGATTAAGAAAAATAGAGAATGATAGGGGGAGAGAGGGACTAGAGGTATAGGGAGAGCGAGAGGGAGGTGGTAGGAGACCTACTGTATGTGTATGTGTGTGTGTCAGCATTTTTAATGTTTCTCCTTTCCTTTCTCTTTGCACTTTATCCAAGGCGGCTCAGCAGGTGAGTCTGTCTCCTTTTCCTCAATTTTCTTAATTCCATGTTAAAATCTCCTTACTCTCTACATTATTACATTAACAAGGTCAACACACATACACAAACAGCATACAAACCTAATGCAGCAGGGCTCTTCCTGGTTATTCTAGCCTGCTTGCTAAAGCGAGTGATGATGCTTACTCGCCTATAAACAGTATGATGGTCACTGCAGTGTTTGTAGGTTAGATAGGGCATCATCGCTCTCCGTCTCTCTGTCTGTGGAAGTTATTGTTTTGTTTTTGTCTCTTAAACCCAGGAACGTTAGTAACATGAGGCCATGGGATCATTACTTTATCTACATTCAGACTTGTATGGTTGTGTATTATGTGTTGTGCGAGCATGCAGTTATGTCCATATAGCAGCATAGTATAGATGTTTTATTATTAGTTTTAGAGTTGCATTAAACTTAACGGATTGCTTATTAATAGTCTTAGATTATGTGGAGTGTCTGCCATACCAGTAAATGTATATGAAATATTACTGTAGAAAAAATTCCCTAGCAGAACAAGCTCGTTAATTTAAACCTATTGTTTGTTACAGCCAGAGTAGCCACACAGTTACACAAACATGCACACCTTCTAACCAATCAGATACTACATTTCAAGTGCTCTGTGGTATACATCAAAAGTTAGTACCTCCTCTTTTAACTGTTGTGTGAGTGTATGTGAGTGTGTGCACGTGCGTGCGTGTGTGTGTGTGTGTGAGAGTGTGTGTGTAAAACATAATATAAATTATCTGATTATAGCAGATCTCCGTATTCGGCAAATACAACATCAGATAATGGCACAATGAAGAAAAAGCAATATGTTGTTTATTTGTTTAACAAAAATGAAGCCAAAAAAAAACGTTGTAAACTTTTTTTTTTTTATAGAAGTCTGTACACATGCTGATGATCAGTTAATCAAGGGATCATGATTAGCGGCACCTGGCTGCAATCCTGTGGAAGCAGTAAGGGGTACTTGGTATTATCCAAGTATTATTGTTTTTTTAAATTATTATTATTAATTTTTGTCAAATAAACAATGGCACGGTGAAAAAAGTTGTTGTTTGTCTGAGGTTGTATTTGTCTAATACTGAGACCCACTATGATCAGATGGTTTTATGTTTTTCACAAAAATAAAGAGGCGGTGTTTTCTTTTGCACATGACTGTAAGTGAAGATGATGCCATGTTAGTTGTATTTATAACTTCTCACACTTGTAGCTTTCTAAATCAGGCCTCAGTCTACTTACTGCAAATAGAAAACCTGTGAGTGTCGAGGGAAAACAGAACCACCTTCTTGAGGTTAAAAGCTTGCATGCCTTCTGTATTAGATGTGGTTTATGAGTGCTCCAGTCCTGTGAGTAAAAGATTTTTCGCCTTTTCTTTCCTGTGTATTTCATTAGCCATGAAAATTTTCTAACACCAATTCGCCCCATGTTTGTATGAATAAATTAAAATTGACAACTGAAAGTTTCACAAACACAGGTGATGCTTGGCTTGGATTGGCTTATGTGTGCTTTGTTTGTAATAACTAGTCATGGGCTTTGTTTCTGTAGCGTTATTGTTGACATTTCCAGTGACACAAAAATGGAAGCCTTCACTTGAAGTGCATTTCATAGACAATAAATAAGGAACTCTTTCTTTAAAGGGAGGCCAAACATAAACTATGTTAATATTTATTAATCCCTTACATTTATACAAGGCAGAAAATAATTAAATAGAAATAAGACCATTGTTGGCATATACAGTATGTTTCAGAGTGAGCATATCACATCTGTGTTTCACCTAGCAGTGAGTTCATTACAATTTAAATACAGTTTGGTTATTTTGCTGTATATGACATTAGTATACATACCAAAAGTGACCAAAAGTTTTGAGAATTACATAAATATTGGAAATTGGAAAAGTTGCTGCTTAAGTTTTTAGAATAGCAATTTGCATATACTCCAGAATCTTATGAAGAGTGATCAGATGAATTGCATAGTCCTTCTTTGCCATGAAAATTAACTTAAATATTCCACTGCATTTCATTGTATTGTTAACTCAGGTGAGAATGTTGACGAGCGCAAGGCTGGAGATCATAATGTCAGGCTGATTGGGTTGGAATGGCAGACTTGACATGTTAAAAGGAGGGTGATGCTTGAAATCATTGTTCTTTCATTGTTAATCATGGTGACCTGCAAAGAAACGTGTGCAGCCATCATTGCGTTGCATAAAAATGGCTTCACAGGCAAGGATATACTATCAACAATTTATAGGATCATCAAGAACTTTAAAGAAAGAGGTTCAAATCTTGTTAAGAAGGCTTCAGGGCGTCCGAGAAAGTCCAGCAAGCGCCAGGATTGTCTCCTAAAGAGGATTCAGCTGCGGGATCGGAGTGCCACCAGTGCAGAGCTCTCTCAGGAATGGCAGCAGGCAGGTGTGAGCGCATCTACACGCACAGTGAGGCGAAGACTTTTGGAAGATGGCCTGGTGTCAAGAAGGGCAGCAAAGAAGCCACTTCTCTCCAAAAAAAAAACATCAGGGACAGATTGATCTTCTGCAAAAAGTATGGCAAACGGACTGCTGAGGACTGGGCCAAAGTCATATTCTCGGATGAAGCCTCTTTCCGATTGTTTGGGGCATCTGGAAAAAGGCTTGTCCGGAGAAGAAAAGGTTAGCGCTACCATCAGTCCTGTGTCATGCCAACAGTAAAGCATCCTGAGACCATTCATGTGTGGGGTTACTTCTCATCCGAGGGAGCGGGCTCACTCACAATTTTGCCCAAAAACACAGCCATGAATAAAGAATGGTACCAAAACACCCTCCAACAGCAACTTCTTCCAACAGTCTAACAACAGTTTGGTGAAGAACAATGCACTTTCCAGCACGATGGAGCACCGTGCCATAAAGCAAAAGTGAGAACTAAGTGGCTCGGGGACCAAAACGTTAAAATTTTGGGTCTGGAAACTCCCCAGATCTTAATCCCATTGACAAACAAAAACCCACTAATTCTGACGATCTCCAAGAAGTGATTATGAAAGAATGGGTTGCTATCAGTCAGGATTTGGCCCAGAAGTTGATTGAGAGCAGCCCAGTCGAATTGCAGAGGTCTTGAAAGAGAAGGGCAACACTGCAAATACTGACTTTTTGCATAAATGTCATGTAATTGTCAATAAAAGCCTTTGAAACGTATGAAGTGCTTGTAATTATATTTCAGTATATCACAGAAACAAATGAAACAAAGATCTAAAAGCAGTTTAGCAGAAAACTTTGTGAAAAATAATATTTGTCATTCTCAAAACTTTTGGCCACGACTGTATATTAATAGATATTGGAGTTACTGACTGCTTATTCAGAAATTAGTATAAAGGCTAATGTAAATGGTAAAATGTGTTGTTTTAGATATCTTGTTTTGAAGAAGAAACAAATGCACACACTTAACAGTGACATCAGAGGCATTTACATATAGTTGTTGTTGATTTAGTTCACAGTCCTTACTCTGTAGTTCCTCTTCCTCTCCCATTCCGTGCATTATGTCTGACTCTGTCATTTCCTCCGCGTCGTCTGACTCGTGAATCACTTCTGTATAAGTTTCAAAATAATTTCCATTGCATTTGTAGCACTTTAAGCATATTCTGAAAGTGTAGCGTGTCTTGGACTATTGCATCTTTTTCCCCAGATATCAAGCTGATTAGTCTGATTTGAACAGGTTAAAGAATGAACACAACGAGTCCCAGACTTGCGAACATTCGAGTTACGAATTCCCACTGATACGAACGCACCGTGGATCCACGAACATTCGTAGATGTGAACAAATCGTGGAAGTAGGTCACATGTGTTCATGTGTTCATGTATCCAAAAATAGACACTGCAGTGCGCCAGATACCAATATTTACAATTACACACTAAAAATATTGTATATATGTATAAAATGTCCTCACAGTTCAAGTTTGCTGTAAACACCATGTAGCATTGTCTTACACCGACATCTTCCCGGGCTCCCTTTAAAGGAGGTCAGCTGACTCCACTGCGCAACCGGGATTCCCCTCGCAGTTTGGAGCCGCAGAGAGTATAATGCGGAACCAAATCATCAAACCTGTGCATTTTTTTTTTCCCAAGCTTTACATTGTATATTTGTATCAAAGGTGTATAAGACTTATTAAGAAATTCTGAACAGAACTCCTTCGTATGTCTAGGACTTACTTTATTGCATCCTAGAGGTACAAGGATAAAGTTAATTAAAATGCCTCTTACAGTAATACTATATGAACAGTCTTATGTAATCTGTTTATGTGGAGCTTTCCCTTTATAAGTCCCTGTGAATGAGGTATTACTGTAGACATGATCAGCATGCAGAATGAGCCTATGTCCTAGATGCCTGAAAATATCTCTGTAGATATAGGGTTGTAAATGGATCATGCTGAACCTATAGGCCAGCATTCTCTCACCTCAAAAATACTTTGTGATGCTAGAAATAATTCTTTAGGCTTCTCCTGTTATTTTGTCTACACTTTGCTTTAATTCAAAGGTAACTCTATATTAAACACACATTTTGGACCTACTGTATAGTTTAATAACACATATCCTGATAATGGATAGCGTATAATGTCCTCTGAATGTAATTTGAGTAGACAGCAGCTCTTCTCCTCACCTCATCTCTGTAACATAGTCACCACCATTAGATCTGCTTCCTTTATTACTCCTTCCTCCTCCAGAAGAATTCATTTACAGTACACCACCACACCACAAGCACAACGGTTGCAGTGACCTATTGCTCATTTTATTTTTGCCATTTAGATTTGTTAGTTTTTGCTTGATGTGAGCATTATTGATGATGCTGTTTTAACGTAGACTGACATGTTTCCTGATTTGGAAGAAGTGGTTTTCTGTTATAATATAATTTGCAACATAATTTTGATTTTCACTTTTCCAAAAACGATGGTCAATTTTAATGGCTTTTTTTTTTTGGTGGATTTTGTGAAGATTTAAGTTTTTTTTTTTTTTTTTTTCTTTTTTTCCCCCCTCAGGATTATTGGAATGATGACACCAAGCTGGAGTACAATGTAGATGCTGATAATGGGATCATTATGGAGGGTTATCTGTTCAAGAGGGCCAGTAATGCTTTCAAAACATGGAACAGGTTGGAACACGCACAATAGCTCTATTTAAATTGGTGTTGTTTATCAAGAGAACGGGCATGACTGGTCAGAAACAAAATACTAAAATAGGAAGTTACCCCATCAACCCATTTCATTAAAAAGGACTATTTTTGCACTTTCTTTCTTGACCAAAAACGCTTATTAAACTTAATTATCCTTACTTAAAGATCTAATAGTATTTCAGTATTCACAATTTATTTGTATTTATATTCTGAGCACACTGATTTCCCTCTTAGCCCAAAGATATTTGTTGTAGACCAATTAGCGTGAATAAAACGATTGATCTCTGTGTGTGCGTTTCTCTTTGTAGGCGCTGGTTCTCAATACAAAACAATCAGCTAGTGTATCAGAAGAAGTTTAAGGTTCGTCACAAGAAGGTTTTTTTATTTATAAATATTAAAACACAAATATTGGTGTGAGTGTTTTGTCTGTCCTTTTTTTCTTTCTTTTTTGTTTCTTTGATCCAGGATAACCCCACGGTGGTGGTGGAAGATTTGAGGTTGTGCACGGTTAAACACTGCGAGGACATTGAACGCCGCTTCTGCTTTGAGGTGGTTTCACCCACAAAGTGAGTCCAGCTCAACAGTAATGATGTACTGAAATTTTGGGCAAAAGTTTGGCACTTTTTGTAAAAAAAATTTTTTTTATTATTGTTTTTTCAAAATATATATTTAACTCGTATTAAACTAGATATTTTAAAAACATTGGGGTTAATAACCTCTTTTGCAAAGGAAGGGTGACCTGATCTAGACAGCAGCATTTTAAGTTGTAGACAAGACAAGACAATAACAGTTGGCACTAAACCCAAGAGCAAGACATGAAGCTTACACAATTATTCATAATATTCATATTTACACCTACTTGATTAATTTAGTGTTGGTGTGCCTGCATGTGTACAGGAGCTGTATGATGCAGGCTGATTCTGAAAAACTGAAGCAGGCATGGATCAGAGCAATGCAGAACAGCATTGCTACGGCCTTCAGAGACAGATCAGATGACTCGGAGGTGAATTTTTATTACAGAATCATCTGGTTATATGATTAGATCATGTACATTTCTTATAAAAGTGGTAGCATCTACAAAGAAAATGTGTTCTTTTTCCCTTTCAGTCGATTCACTTGGTACACCTCACATCATATCATATGGGACATCATACCCTCTTGTGTCCTGGCTAAGACTAAGTTTATTTACGCCATGATGGCAGGCAAACTTACGGTGATGTAGGCGCAACCCCGCCTATAGATATAAACCACTGTCAACACACTTGACTCTTTACGCTCTTCCCCTCACTGGAAACAACTTTTCTGTGGAGGTTGCTAGCTGCTGTTAGTTAACTCTACATTTTCATGTGTTGGGAATCAGTTTATCTGTTCTTGTTGGTGTTAGCGACTACAAGTTCCTGCTCTCATCTGGGCAGATCAAATGGATTATGTGGTGGGGATGGAGGACTGCGAACTCCTCGGCAGTGCTGGCCAGCAGCATAGCTTTGAAGGGCCTGCTTTCCAGGATGATGTGCTCGAAAGTGGTCTGGTTTTGGGGTGGATTGCTTAACTGCAATCGATCTTACGGATGCTTACTGTCACATATCTTTTCAGGCCACAGAAAATGTCAAGAAGCGTATCGAGGTGGTGCTGTCTCCTTTTCGGGAGAAAGGCATTCACATACTGGACTATCTAGACTACTGGGCGCTAATAGCAAGCTACAGAGAGCAGGCAAAGATAAGGACAGTACTAGTTCAGTCTTGCATTCAGACTCTGGGTTTCTTAAAGAACATGCAGAGAACTTTGCTGACTCAAAATCAGCAGTTTTCATTTCCAGGTCTGGACATGTGTTCCTTTTCCAGCCGAGCATATCTTTCGGAGAACAGAATATTTGCATTTCAGCACGGTCTTGCTCTGTTTCGGTTTCAGTTAGTTCTCAAGTGTTTTTGCACTTAATGGGGATGGCGGCGTCTGTTTGCTGTGGTGCCTTTCAGGCTGTTGAACATGAGAGCGTTTCAATGCTGTCAACTTTTCTGACCCCGGAGGGAACCCAGGTTGTTCCGTCAGGGTTCTCTGATAAGCAGGGTGTCGTTTTACAAGGTAATATCATCTAATGCCTCTCTCACCGGGTGGGGCACTATTACACCCATGGACCCCTCTATTGTATGCTTTTCCTCCAATAGAACTGATTTTGCCTAACACTGAGAGGCAGTGCAAGCAGGGCCTGTAATAATAATAATAATAATATGTGCCTATGTAATCAATTGTTCTGCTTTGCCAGTCTAGTAAGAGATAAGGCGCTGTCCAAACCGCGACTTTCTCACTGGATTGTGGAAGCTATCTCATTAGCTTATAGCATCAAGGTTTTCCTGTTGCCTCAGGGTGTGAAAACACATTCAGTGATGGCTATGGCAGCGTCATGGGCGTTGTTCAAAGGGATGTCTCCGGGCGATATTTCTTCAGCAGCCAGTTGGTCTTGACCGCACACTTTTGTTTTACCGTCTTGATATATTGACCCTCGCGGTGGCACATTCTGTCCTCTCTACCAGGTCCATGATGCACTACAGTTACTAGCAGGGTTTTTGTTCCTAACTTTGTGTGGGACATATATTCACGTCTGTCGAGCATCCATCAATGTGTTATACCGATTGAAACGACTGAAAGGTAACAAATTGTTATGGCTATAACGTCTGTTCCCTGAGGGAGAGAAACAAAGTTCAACACATTGCTGCTCTGAGTCACAGCTTGGCAAAGAGTGGCTGTTAAACTCTGAGTCTCAACTGTGGTTCCCCATAGGTTTGCCTGCCTTGTATGGTGTAATTTAAGGTGTCTTCAGCCAGGACTCCAGAAGATGTGATCTCTCAAGCTGGTCCGTTTTTTTGTGGGTAGCAACAGGAAGCTAATGAAGAAAACAGCAGTGATGTGGGTGAATCTGATCAGAATGCACATGAGAATTCATGAGAAGCATATTGTATGCTAGGAAAAGTGTGTTATGTACTCTAGGTAGAGACCAAGATGGTGGCACGTGAACACTGCCAACCTCAACTCCAGATTTGCCATATGTACTTATTTACTCAGTATTCCACCAGTGCAATCCAGTTATACGAGTGTAACCTACAACAGACATATTTGGATATAAATCTACACAACCTCCGTTACGGACTACCCTTTCAACTTCAACCAGTTATCACTAAAGCTTCTGAGGAAGCTGCAACACAATCAGCCCTTTTTCCTCGACCAGAAGGGTCTGGCGCAGAGGCCATAAACAAGGATGAGGAAAATGCAGAGGATTTTGGATAAACTTTGATAAGCTAAGGATAAACCCACATCTACCAGCACTTCCTAGTATCATGACACCTAATAGCATGGTGTGAGGACAAAAACCTGGAACTCAACAACAAGTAGACGAAGGAGGTCACTGTGGATTTCCAATGTGCTGGCAATCACACTTATACTCCCATTCACATCAATAGTGATGTCATTAAGCGTGTACCCAGCTTTAAATTTTTTGGAGTCAACATCTCATAGGACCTCACCTGGTCTCTGAACTCTTCGTGATTAGAAAGGCACAACAGCACCTGTATTTCTGTGGAGACTTGAGTCCCACCTACTGTATGCTCCAGGATAATGGTGATCTTTTACCACTGTACCACTGAGAACATCCTCACAAACTGCAGCTCCGTGTGGAACAGCATCTGTCCTGCTTTAGACTGTAAAGCCCTTCAGAGGGTGGTGAAAACCATCCAAAGAATCTCTGGTATTCAGCTACTCACCATGGAGGACATTTTATAGAAATACTGTCTACAAAGTGCCCACAATCATGGACTATTAGCCCTACTTCCATCAGGCAGGTGCTATATGTACCTATATGGATATGTATAAGTTCAATAGGATCAGTCTTTTTTTTTCTGCTGGGATGCTAGGAAAAATTTTATAATGGACAATGAAGAAATGTCCTATATGTCAGGAAACCTGAAAAATTTTTAATAATCTGATTCCTATAAGACCTTATGAAAATCATACTGCCATACAGGATTTGGTGGTCACAATACAATGTGTTTGACAGAAGTTGGACAGGAAGTCATCGCCATCCACAGGAAGTTTGGAGTCAGACCCCAGAGAGAAGAGTCTAAAAGGAGAAGGTGCCTTACAGAAGGTCATGGCCATTGCAGGAAACAACACATGCTGCGATTGTGGCCAGCCTGAGCCGAAATGGGCCAGCATTAACCTGGGGATCACACTGTGCATCCAGTGTTCTGGCATTCACAGGTACACAACCACACACACACACACACACACACACACATACACACATACACACACATATACACACACACACTTTAATATTTTCCATATTTTTCAAACGATTCACTCCTCTGTTTTGACCTTCATCTTCTCATTTTTTTAACCCCACAAAACACCATAACCACACAATCCGACATTCTCTTGAGTTTTCTTGAGTATTAAAAATTAAATGTAAAAACCGTAATTGCCAAGTATATAATCATCTCCTCTGTGTCCTGCCATTATAATATGGTGCTGGATGACAGGGTGGTATGTGAATACTAATAATATAGTGACACCTGGAAACGACTTCCACAAAAGTTAATTGAAGCACATCCCTACAGAAAACTTTGCAGTATCAATGATTCCATGTGGTTTCCTGGTTCCATGAATTTCCTGTGAATGAGATCAGTTACTATAGAACTGATAACATTAGAACAAGTGCATAAATATAAACCTGTAGTACACAGCAAACAGGAATTTGGGATCTATATCAGCAGTTTTAAATCATTAACCACAACTGCATCCTGTACTTTAGGAGCATTAAACTGCTGTCAGATGTTGAATAGTTTTTTTTTTTTCTCCCCCCCCCCTTCTCTCATTAGGAGCTTAGGAGTTCATTTCTCCAAGGTGAGATCGCTGACTCTGGACACTTGGGAGCCAGAACTGCTGAAGGTAAGAAGAGAGGGAGAGGGACATGGTTTACCAGACGTTATACAGTCAGTGCTGACATACAGTACTACCAGTTAAAAGTTTGCACACGCCTTCTTTCAGTTTTTTTATTTTTTTATTTTTATTATTTTCAATATTGTATAATTAATACTAAAGACATCCAGACAAGGAAAGGGTTTGTATGGAATTATTCAGTTAACAAGAAAGTGTTGAGCAACCCAGAAGTTTATTTAATTTTTTTTTCTTAGTTTATGCAAGTTCATTAGAATGATCAGCCTCAGAAACCACTGATTTACCGGATCTCATATAGAGCCCGCGTAAATACTTCTTGGCGTTTAATCAGCAGACTTATTTTAACATTCAGTGTTCAATGGAGACTGTGTAAGTCAGGCCGTCTTAGTCAAATTATGACAAAGAAATCATTACTTCAGACAGCAAGCAGAAGAGACATGTTTGGGCCAATAAACACATGGAATGGACATTAGATCAGTAGAAAACTGTCCTTTGGCATGATGAGAACAAATTGTAGATTTTTGGTTCTAACAGCCATGTCTTTTTGTAAGACGTACAGTAGAGAGGATGTACAGGTGGTTCCTGAATATGTGGTGCCCTCCATGAAGAATGGAGGAGATGGTGTGATGGTGAGAGGCTGATTTGCTGGTGACACTCTTGATTTTTGCAAAGATGAAATTTGCAACTTTATGGTTTGCGCTTAGTGGCACCATCATTTGTTTTCTAAAAATCAAGGATCCCAAAGACATCACTGGGTCATGTAAGAGCAATTTGGCCTAGAATGAGAATTAAATCAAATTGAGATGGTTTGGGATGAGTTGTAGCATAGAGTGAAGGAAAAACAGCCAAGTACTCCACACCTCTAGCACTCCATCAGTATTATTGGAAAAACGTTCCAGGTGACCACCTCATGGGGCTGATTAAGAGAATGCCAAGAGTGTGAAAAACTGTCATCAAAGGAAAAGGTGGCTACAGAAGAATCAAAATAAACACTATCTCAGTTATTTAACACATTTTTGTTGACTGTATAATTCTATATTTGTTTTGTCATAATTTAATTAAATAGGAATATGTGTCCAAACGTTTGACTGGTATTGTAGGAGTGCAGGATATATATATATTATAACAGTAATATTAGATCAGTCCAGTATCACTCAAACTCATACTTTGTTCATGTCACTCTTTTCCACATACACACTCAGTCACAACGATCTGGAGAAAACAAATATTTATACTAAAGCATTACAGCATAAAAACTATATTTCTTTTTTTGCAGAAACATGTTTTAGTAACCATGGCGATTACAGTGACGATCCCTGGGTTTATTGGGTCGTCTGAGATGTGGATTAGATTGTAAGAAGGTTTTTACCTGCCAGTCGTTAAAATGTACTTCTATGCAACTGGTGGACATCATATTTAATAATAATAATTAAACCTATCAAATTGTTATTGCAATTTCATTAGCTTTCATTCAGTTCCTTCGTTCACTGCTGCAGAAAAAAAAACACCCACTGCGAACTGTAATTTGATGTGTGATTTTTAACTACAAACCCCACAGAGTACAATATGTATTCTGTAGATTGCTGTGTGTCTGTAACCTTATGTATGTAAATGTTTTTCAGTTAATGTGTGAGCTTGGAAACCATGTCATAAATCAGATTTATGAAGCTCGCCGTGAGGAGCTTGGAGCACGGAAACCACAACCAGGAGACTCCAGGTACACGTTGTGATTTGTACATGAAGTCCATCCATCTAATGATGTCTGTTAAAGATGGCTTAGACACGTCTGTATTGGTAGTACATCTAGAAGTCTTGTCTTAATATAGAGATTAATGTTTAATCTCTCTGTCTGTCTCTTAGGCAAGATGTGGAATCGTACATCAGAGCCAAGTACGTTGATCGGCGATTCATCAGAATGCCATCAGATGAAGAGTTGAAGTTGAAGATCATGGCTTTGAGTGTAGAGCAGAAACGACTCAGTGACTCCTGTGAACCACAAACGCAACAAGAAACACAACATACACATTTACAGAAAATGCAACCAGCTTCCAGAGCTCTAGGTCAGTGCAACACTATATTGGACAGTGCCAAGAAATATAATTTTTTATTAGTTTGCTGTGCAGTGTATGGTATTATTATGTCAAATACAGTAGTTTAACATTTAACTTTTGTAATTTAACATACAGTTGTAAAGATTCTACAAAATGCTATAGTAGCCATGCTGGTTAAACGTCACCAACAGTGTCACCAGCAAAGCAACCCCACACCATTACACCTCCTTCTCCATGCTTCACAGTGGAAACCACACATTCAGGAACGACCTGGTCATTCTTGCAACATCTAACACAGACATGGCTGTTAGGACCAAAAATCCAAACTTTGGTCTCATCATACCAAACGACAGTTTTCAACTGATCTAATGTCTGTTCCTTGTGTATCAAGTCTGTTCTGCTTGTTGTTGTTTGAAGTAATAATTTTCTTTGCCGCAGTTCGACCATGAAGGCCTGACTCACACTGTTTTTGAACAGTGAATGTTGAAATGTGTCCGCCAAATGAACACTGAGAAGCGTTTATAAGCGCTCTAATCTAAGGTGCTGCAAAACTGCGGTTTTATTATTTAGACATTTTGATGCTGCAAGTTGATGCTGCAACATTTGCAGCATCACAATGTGTATTTCCATCTAGAGTTAAACATTTTGGGCTGAGATCTTGAATTGATGCTGGGAGAGTCAAATGACTCCAGCACATCCCAAAGATTTTCAGTAGTGTTAAGGTCAGGACAGTTTATATGTCAAACTGATTCCTCATGTTCTCAAAAACGCGCTTTCACAATTTGGGCCTGATGAATCCTCACTTTCCTCTGAATACTCTGCACTCTGTGTGGACAGACTTGGTCAGTATTCAATCATCATTATCAGTTAATACTAACAAAGTATAGCTTCCAAAGGTCCAATGGCTCTAGTTTAAATTGGCATGAATACATGATTTAATTTGGTTACATCATGAAACGCGTTCAATTTTGGCTCCTAAAAGTTTCCTTTGGCTCCAAAGTTTTTTGGGTTTAAAGATTCATGTTTCAGTGAGATCTGATCACATTTTGTGGAAATGTTCTTATCTTCACTAGAAAACATCATCGCTCCTTTTTTCCCCCCTCCTGCTGTTTTCCCCCCCCCCTTGCAACTTGTTTAAGTGATCTCCGAACAGTTCTTCTGACCACATTTCTTCCATTAATGGTTCACCACTATCCTAACATGTTTAAAAAAAAAATGCATTGGGCAGTTCTTAAGCAGGTTCCACTCATTTCAGCAATCTCTCTAGCTGTTATCTTGCTTATTATATGCTTAATGTAGGCCAGTAATTTATCCCTGTGAAACACAATAACATTTTTTCCGTGACTGTGAAAAAGGTCTTCTGACAGAAGCTGCACGCTGCATCAGTTAGAATTTAAAAGAATTGTTGGCAGCTGAAAAATATTAATTACTGTGACTCCTTTTGTCCATGCAGTATGGTTAATTATTGTGTAGCACACATTTACTTATTTTGAAAACAACACTGACAATCTCTGATTAAAAGCAGCTGGTTTGGTACTAGATTATGTGCATTGTACCGTAAACCGCACAAGCAACGCGATCGGGATAAAGAGATTGTAACTTCAAACAGAGAGAGAATGAGAATCGAAATCAGCAATAAGACTGATCATTGGCTATGTTCACATTCCAGTCTGAAGTGACTCGATTCTGATTTTATTTATTTATTTATTACTGTAATCTGATCCACGGTCATGCAACTTGGATAAGCACGGTCAGATCGGAATTCATTCGACTTTTTTGCCTCTGCTCATGTGGGGGACACTCGCTAACCTCAGTTAGCACTGGCAGCATGGGGATTTCATAGCAACACTAGCAATAGCTGGTAAAGCAGTGAGATGTCTGGCTTTCTTTCATCTTCTGGATGTCAAGGAATTCAACCAACTAACTGCTTGCCGTTCTCCAGAGCAAAACCCCAAGCATATTTTGTTAAAATCACCTCCATTGTTGCAATGAACAAGTGCTTGCCCAGATTTATGACATTTTAACCTACAATATATGATGTAAACAAAGACATTAATATGTGCACATGTGTGTCGTTTCAGAGAATAGATATATCCATCTTAGAATCAGATAAAAGTCTGAATTATGAATGTGGACAATAATGCCATAAATCCAATCTGCCCAAAAAAAATCGGAATGAGCGGATTGTAACGTGATCGTAGCCATTGTGCTGCTATTCGCCGTGACCCCACGTCCCTTTTTGCTTTCCCTTTCTGCAGCTTTTGTTTAACTGCGCCTATTTGACACATTCTTTTCTGCTTCTTGACTAACTTCCCCATCTTCTGACCTTTGCTCTGTGACTCAACTCTTTGCGTAGCTGTGAGTGGCCTTGAAGGTTCCAGTGAATCTCTCTTCTGTCCTGCTGAATTAGATTCTCTCTTCTCCTACTTTGATGCATCTGGCAAGCGCAGTAGTAAGTACAGAATAACTCCCACTATGAGCTGAACTTCATCCTCTAGCCACTCTCTGTCTGCTTTCTTACATTCTGCTTTTTCATTTGCTTCTTTAAAACCATTCTGTTGCTTTGGTGTTCCTTTTTTTGGGGTTCATTGCTCATAGACCTGGTGATGAAGGCAGAGGTTTGGATTATGTGTTAGTGAAGTGTGTGTGTGCTTGTGTTCCTTAGTGAAAAGTACAGACACCGGCAGCATTACCAAAGTTGAAGGAAGCCCTTCGGTCTTAAACACCAGCCAGAATCATGCAGGTCTGATGCACATATTTTATTTATATGATGGATTCTGGAATCTGATTAGTCAAACTGTGTTTGCGTTTCTCTAACAATAGAGCATATGCAACTGACAGGTTTATAATTCCTATAATAACAGCTCACTGTATCATTAAATAAAACACAGATTATTAGAATCATAAGTACTGAATACCTGTCAGCTACCTGTCAATACCTGTTTTTTTAGGGGTTAGTGTTGAAGGTTTATTTTTGTGGGACCTTTCTTTTTTATGTGTTCAGCAGAAGTAGATGAGCCTCAGGCCTCCACGTGTAGCAGTAAGGAGAAGCTGGTTTTCTCCGAACCAAAGCAGTTCTGTCCCAGTTTACAACTGTATTGGGCCTCATTTACACGCAGTCTTCCTGACATGGCTGAAGCTCTGGCACACGGAGCAAAGGTCAACTTTATCAACACGGAGGAAGAGAAGAGATCGCCACTAATAATGGCAGTACACGGAGTGAGTTTTCATCAACAGTCAAATAAACACTCTACAGTTTACTGCACATATATGCACCATGAGTTCAAGTCTCTGAATGCTAAGCCCTGGAATAGCATTTTTTCTCCTCCCACAAAAGGCCATCTGTAAAGGTAGAAGGAAGGAAGCTTCAGTTGGAAGTTCCCCACACATTTCTCAGAAGCATCTCGTCACATCCAGTTTATAATAATGTACAGAAATATTCAGCTGCTTATTCTCCAGAGGGGTTTGACCTCTCTTTCTGGCACTTGATGACTTTTTTAATGCACAGCGACTGTGCGTATCACATGAGGCATCTAGTGTGCTGCGTGTCTATACCACTAGAGGGCAGTGCTACGCCATGTGTTTTCTATTAACACCCCCCCCCCCCATTCTATTAACACCCCTCTCCCCCTTGAATCAATTGAAAAGGTGGATTTGAAACTGGTGACATTAAAGATGGCTTTACTGCTTACTTCCTCCTCAACTAAGAAGAAAGATGATAAAAATAACTTTCAGTACATTTTCTATGTGTATAGTTATCTCCTGAGAAAAAGATTGTAACTTTATAACCTAACCTGTCCTTTATATCTAAGGTTTATGTTCTCTGAATAACCTTGCATCATTCTACCCCCCTCCATTCTCATCAAATAAGCATCAGTGGTTACATCTGCTGTGTCTAGTCCAGGGTTTGGACATCTGAATAAATCAAAAAACTTGTGACCAGCGTTTGTGACCTGGGCAAAGAACAACCTGCGGAGGGCTATTTCTAAACAGCAGCTTTCTCATTGGATTGTGACGGCTTTGGCCTATAGCTCTATAGCACAGCAAGATTGTGTGCACACACTACTAGATTTGTGCTGAAGTATGTTGGTCTCGCCCAATACACTTGCTCATATGTAGTCAGGAATAAATGTGTAATTTTTGCATATGCAGTGGACACGCCGATAACGTTCCGGCGTAAGATGCTCACTGATGCTTCATAGAGGACCAGGATTATGCAAATAACCCACAGATGTGGGTTTGCTTACAGATCAGAAATGCAACATTCTGGTAATTAGCAATAATATTGTTCTTGTAGGTTATTAAAAGAACTAAAAATGAAATTGTTAAATAAAATTTAAACTTATGAAAGAACAGTCTGTGATCAAAGTATGAACAATCACTAAGAAGCATGAGGTACCAGAGCAGGATGCAGGAATTCTCTGGTACGGTTCAGCTCACATGGCAGGGAAATAGACATGAAATACAGAATCATGGATTGTTTAATATTAATGCTGTGTGTGTGCCTGTGTCCAATAATTTCTCAGGGCTCTCTGGTCACGTGTGAGTTTCTGCTCCAGAATTCAGCCAGTGTGAATCAGTGCGACAGTCAGGGCAGAGGACCACTACACCACGCCACCATACTTGGACACACCGGGTCAGTTTACAAACATATACAGTACTTTATTGATAGCAGTACAGTCAAGTAGTAAATATAATGTATGGTTGAATGTGATTTTTAAAGCTTTTTTCTCTTCCTCAGCCAAGTGTGTTTATTCCTGAAGCGTGGAGCCAATCAGAATGCAACAGATATTGAAGACAAAACACCACTCTCCATTGCAGTGGAGGCAGCTAATGCGGACATTGTAACGCTGTGAGACACTTGCATCACACACTTTCATCAGACACTTGCATCACACTTCACAGTTCTGTTTAGGCTTCAATTTCCTTTAAATCATTTATTCTTACTTAATTTTCTGATTATCATTTAATTTTAATATTTTTCTATTACTAGGTTACTGGATTATTACTGATTTACTGACTCTGTGTTGACCTTTCTCTTCAGGTTGAGACTGGCCAAGATGAATGAAGAGATGCGAGAGTCAGAGGGACCATACACAGGGCTTACAGGTCAATATTCCTCTAACAGTCCCACTGAGATTCAATACAGGAAGTGTATGGAAGAATTTATTTTCTTACAGCTTGGAGACTCTTAACAGTCTTAATCCATTTCACCCAAGTGACATTCTGAGTTTTTAATTAATTTTCAGCAGTCCTCACAGTAGTGCAGCTTCAAATCACAGGTTTATATTACAAATGCTGTGATCCTTCCAGGAAAAACGTTAATGTTTGAACTCAAAGTCCTAAACTAATACACCGCCCCCAGAGTACAGAGTTCTTGCACCGTTCTGAGTTAATATAAAAACACAAGCCACCACCTCGAGCCTTAAGTGTGAAACAAGGCTAGCACGCACTTCTAGCTGAATGTCAGCGTTCATATATTTTTCACTCACATCTTGGTGAAAACGGAGAAACAGCAGTCTGTAGACTGGCACTGAGTAGTCCACTGCTGTTGGATGTAGTTCAGTTTGTTTTATAGAGAGCAGTATGGTTGAGAGCTGGTCTGCTTTAGCCTAGCACAGACGCCCACCTGCCTGCTGCGCTTGCGGCTACCCTTTCTCCAGACATTGGCACTGATGACACCAAGGGCTGGTTCCTTCAGCAGTCATCAAAATTGACATGAACACTGTTAAATGTTTTCTACCGATTTTCCAAAATTATAATAAGGAGATGAGTGTAGGTTTGCAAGTAATTAGATAGACTACTTGTAATAAACAAAGTAACCTATCCAGTATTGAGACCTAGCATAAACATTTTATTTTATTGTGTCTCTTTGTTTTTGTTTTATCTAAAGGGTTATTTTGGGTTTATGTTTTTGGGGTTATGTTTGCCTTAAATAAAAATTGGGACACATATACAGTAACTACACTATATTTAGGCATTTGGCATTAAAATAGGTCTTGAAATTTGTCACCCAGAGTGCGAGTACAATGCAAGTAATCGGGGCCATTTTCACAAGTCTAGTTCCATGCAAAAGTGCATTCCAAGTTCAGCTGAGACTCATGTAGCTTCTGCAACTTTTTTTTTTTTTTTTTCTGCAACAAATTTAACTCTTTGCTTTCCCCAGAAATAGCTGTATGGCTAGTTCCAGTAAATGAAACATAGTTCAGTTTGTAGTAAATGCACCAAAACCTTATGAAAGATACCAGCAAAAACATGGAAGATGCTAAAACTTGCTGTTCTAATCTTCTCCTCTTTGGCTGTTTCTCATCAATTTATTTGTTTTTACAAGGAAAAGGTGACTGAAACTCAATCTGTAACGCTACTATGTGCTGGATATTCTCTCGCTCACACTGCCCAGTGAAGGAGGCTCTAGTGTCAGTTTTGTCAAAAAGAAATAAAGCTATGACACATTTGTAATATCATGAGGACAGAGGAGGTCACTATGAGGTAACAACTAATTAATCCTGGCCAATTCAGAAAATGGAAAAAGAACAAAAAGAAATTTATTTTTCTCATGTTTTAGTGTTTTGTATACATACTCTGGAGACTCATAATTCCCATTTAAAACTTAATCTTTTACTAACATGCGTTATTTTACTTATTAGAATTTATTTTAAATTAATTGTTCAGTTTAACTATAACTCTTCCCTTCCACTGAAGCATTTGTTCAGACAAGTTGAAAGATTTAGATCTAAAATTAACTAAGATTAACTAAGAGTCCATGTCAACCCGAGCGCACGCTGGCATTACAACAAAAATAAAACAATTACAAATAACACTTGTAATTGCAAATTATAATTTGTAATGGAAATTGCATATTAAATTAGAAAAAAAATGTAAAACCGATGTGGTTCCACTAGTGCTCTGAGACTCCTGAACTGCACTGTAGTGTTTGTGTAAATGCAAAACTGATGTATTGCTGGCAGTTTGCAGACATATCAAATATACTGTAAAAAGTTATTGTAATATTGTATTTCTGTCTAATCTCCCACTCCTACATAGTCCTCAGTGTCTAGAACAGCACATAAGTATGTGACGCGTTTGTTTTTCAGTTCCTTTCACTATTATAGCCCCAAATTAATTATAAACTGACAAAATATCTGGTCTTTCTTTAGTTAAAAAGTTAGACTGATTGTCATGTTGCTTTATAGAGAAAACAGAACAGAAACTGAGGTGATAAATACAGTCATTAATGTTGGTCAAAGTTATTTTACATAGGTAGAGCTGCACTATTTATAGATCTCAATTTATATGTATTTTATATACGTTGACACTTTTCAATTTTAGCTGTAAATGTGCAGTTTTATTTAATTCTTTATTGTTCATTTTCCTTTTTGTATCTTGGTCAGCACAAAAGACACACCACACAGTGTTTAATTGTATCTGAGATGATGTGAAACCTAATTATTGTATATATTTAATTATTTATTTCATGGCAAGTGAACTTTGCAAACTTTGTTGTTATATATTACTGTATATATAAATCTAAATTATTCAGTTTATTTATAAGTATAGTTAAGACAGGTGAATGTATATTATGTAGATCCTGTAATATATTCAGTACATAGACCTATGTGTATTATAAACACAAATTGTTAGCTTTAGATGCCAAATGAATCATAATAGTGCAGCTTAAACACAGTACAGGATTGTAGTGTTTGTGTGTGAGAGAGCGTGTGCATGCGTGGGTATGGGTGCGAGTTAGGGGTGTAACAGTATGCGATTGAAAGATAAAAAAAAAAAATAGATCTAGAACTCTTCTCATGGTATTTTACTCATAAACATATAAACTTGTACAAACTTGTAAAAAATGTCGAACTGCCCATAATTTCCTTGACTTACGAAACGTACTTGCATTCATGATTGAATAAATGAATAAAAACACCTTAATTTAGATATCTAGGTGCGAGGGCAAATGGTACAAACTATTTATTTATTTATTTGTTTGTTTGTTTATTTGAAGATTTTGCACAACTCTATAATCCCTAGTTTCATGACAAGTTATTTTGAGGTTTTATTTCCAAATCTGGAGTTTTTCCCTTTACGGAGTGATGTCAAATCAACATGGCTGCACACAGAATGGAAAACCTTTTAAATGTGTTTTACTGCAAGTATGCAAGTAGCTTTAAATACATAGCTTTAAAAAAAATTAACATAGACATATTTGCTTGTTAAATCCAAAAGAAAATGACAATACTGTTTGAGAAAGAAAACTAGTTCTACTAATGCTAGTTAGCACCCTAGCATATTGCTAAGAAATGCCAAGAGCTTCCTATTTTATTGTCAAATGCACCGGATTCCAGAATGAAGCAATTCTATGAATCACGACTAAATAAACTTTTCAAACCTTTATATATTTCATATTTTATATTTGAATATTGGTATGGCAGTCCTCAGTCGTGTGCTGCCTGTTCTATTAATTTGAAAGAATACAATTAGTGGAAAAAATCAACTTGTACTTTTATTTAAAGCAAGACTTTATTTACTCAGATCACAACATTCACTACAATAAAAGTCCTGTACCAAGCAGTACAGATACGCATACTGTTACAACCCTGTAATATTTGTATTCATATACATTCTACTGGTATTTGTGCATACATTTGTTTAAATCCACATTTATTCTGTGAAATTGATGCAAACCCAGCTGTCAAACCCATTTCCTCTTGCATTATTTTGTGAAGTGGAGACGCAAACAAATCTTTTAATATTAAGATAAGATGCAATAAACTTTGTTTCTCTACACACTTCCTCTACTTCCTGTTTTCTTTCTTGTTCTTTTTATCGCACTCTCCTGATGAGTTCTAAGACCACAGGTATGACTTGTTCTCCATTTTTCCATCTTTATCTTCATCTTTCCAGCTTTTGCTTCATTTCAGCTTATGTCTACTCTTTTTTTGCATTTATTTGTTCATTAATGTTTATTGCTTTCTGTTCCTCAGGCGATGAAACGTACCAGGACATTTTCCAGGATTTTTCTCAGATGGCATCGGATGATCCAGATAAACTCAATCGCTTCTGATATTAAAAGTTCTTTGCTCGTGTGTTTATCATACAGCAAAATGGTGGTAATTATTTAATGCAATTTGTAATATTTTATTTTGCTTTTCAAAGCATTAGAAACCGTTTGAAGTATTTTACATTTCTCAAAATCCAGAAATACTTTACAGAAACACACAAGAAATTGTTACAGGGAAAAATAGGTGGTATAACAAATGATGTTTGGTCAGATGCGAGTCATACAAGTTATATTTTTATGTCTTTTACATTATTACTGCATGAGCTCTGCTTTATTTTACTCTATATCTCAACTCCCTCATATGTCCTTTTGTCTTTTTTTTTCATCACGTTCAAAGTTTGGTGTCATTTTTTGGGAGAATCACTTTATAGGGCTTCAGTTAGTTCTGTATGGGTTATATAATGTTCATATTAATGTTAAAGCCATATATTGGATTATATTTTTCTTTTTTTTACATTTTCTTTTTTATCAACATTGTTTTGTGTGGTGTCTTCTTCCTCCTCCCCTCTACCTATCCCCCCTTTTAATCATATCACACTGTTCCGTTTAAGTCTAGTTGACTATTATGGCCTGTTTTTACTTTAAATGATTTATTGGTCGTTTTGTCACCATACCAACAGAGTTTTTGTTTGGGTACATTCATTTTAGTTATTATACATTTAAACAGTCGGCATGGAGCTCTTTTAGCACTTTTTATATATAAAAATATATAATTTATATAAAAATATTTCTGCTATGAATTTTTAAGCTTGGGAATTGTTGCTTTCTGCATAGTTAAATGAGGCAAATGTAATTTTGAATGTAAAGGCGCAGGAGTCTGAACATTTTACATATATGCTAAATGAATTTATCAGCAGTGTTCTGAATATACTGTAATTAGATGAATTATGGTCTTAAGTGCAAAACTATATAAATGAACTTCAGACAAACAGGTATAAAACTTTTTTTAATGCAAAGGAGATATAAATCTATTGCTGTTTTTATTTTTGTCTTTGCACTTTTCTATGATTTTTATTATTAGTCGTAATATTTTTTTGTTACATGTTCCCCTACATTTTATCCAAGTCTTTTTTCCCCCCTTAATCAATGTTTCTTTCTTTGTACCGATCTGATTTATATAATTTATTATTCCTAATCATTAAGTGGTAGCAGCATTATATTTTTGATGTGCATCAACTGAGATTCTCTTCTGAAGACGTACAGAAAGGTGCTTATAAATGGTACAGTTATGTCTGTAACCAGCAGGTGAACTGATAAGATCTTGGCACTGATCCAAATAGGATCAAGGTCACAACCATGTGAAGTGTGTAGTTTTGTGGCTCAATAACTCCCTATTTATTTATAGTATTATATTTTAAGAGGGAATTGTGACCTGTAGAAGTGTTGGCAGTGGGGGCATGCCTGCTCTTTGTTTTTTATTGCTCTTTAACATCCTGTTTTTTTTTTTCTCCCTCTTTTAATTTTTAATTTTTTTTAATTTAGTAGTCATTTTCTTTAGTTTTTCCCATCCTGCTTTCTTTGTTCTTATTTCTTCTTTTATGTGGATTAGGTCAACTTTAGAATTCAAGTGAATTGTAAAATGCAGAGTGAAGATGTGTGCAAAAGTTTTAAATGTGCATCATGCTTTTCTCTCATGTAAATTCTGTACATTCATGGGCTTTGTGTTTGAGAATGAAATGGCGGTACTTTAAATGAACTGCTCTGTGGTTTTTATTATTGTAACGATTATAATTCTGCAGATCATGAGGTTCAATTATGGAGGAAGCTGTATGATTTCTGTTTGATTTTTATATAAAGCATTTTATTCTCCTGTCCATAATAATGCATTGTTTTGTTATTAAAAAGTATTTGAGTGACTGGCAAAGTCCCAACAACTGAGATTTGTATAGCTGCAAGTCTTGTTGGGGGTAGAGCTGAGTTGGAGCTGTTTGTTTAGTGTCTTAGAAACTGAATGAACACAAATGTTCATGTTGTGGGGAGAAATTGATACACAAACAAACAAGACAATATCAGGATGCTGTTTCTATTTGGCTTTGTAAAACAGGCATGTTTAATATCTCTATCTCTAGTTTACCTTCACTATCTCAGTGGTCTAAGTTACTTTGATTATGGCAGTGTTGGTTTAAACATTTCAAGGATTCCTGATCCTGGATTTTTGAGGTCCATAGTTTACACACGATTGTGTAGCCAAACTAATTCAAGCTGAAAGGAAATCTACAGTAACTCAATTGCTCTTTACAACCAGCATAAACAGAAAAAACATCTCATTTAAGATTGAGGAGGATGGGCTTCAACAGCAGATCATCACCTCAGGTTTCAGTGCACTCGTCCAAGGGCAGGAACATGAGGCTATACAGTAGTAGGCACATTATATAGATTCATTATACATACACTGATGTATTTCAAGTTTTTATTTCTTTTTTATTTTAATTCTTTTATTAATTAATTATTTTAATTTGACATATTTTGAGATCTGCTCGTATATTGTCTGTATGCGGTATATTTACACTTAATTTGTTTTGAAGTGCTGAAGCTTGACCACCATGCAGTTCCAACAGCC
Organism: Clarias magur; assembly: GCA_013621035.1. Classification (NCBI taxonomy): domain Eukaryota; kingdom Metazoa; phylum Chordata; class Actinopteri; order Siluriformes; family Clariidae; genus Clarias; species Clarias magur. The sequence goes on from QNUK01000002.1 coordinate 5,133,853, forward strand.
TAACTTGTTAAGGCTCCTTAATAAAGTTAATATGAAGTTAAATGGAAAATCACTTCTGACTCAAACATTATAGAAAAGAGTGGGTTTGGGTCTGAAATAAAAATGTAGTAAATGCACTTTCTTTTTAAACATGAAAGATAATTCAGCTAAAGAGGAACCTCCAAATTAGCTGCTCTTCCTCTGTCTGATCCTAATAAGCAGGAAGCTTGCAGTAACTAGCAGTAGGAAGTAGTTTAACTAGAACACAGTGAGTGAAAGATGTCAGTAAGCAGCTATTGTGTGTTCACACTACACCGTGAAGGCATTTGAAGTCAGACATGAAGCAAATTCCATTGTTTTATGGTTTCTATTTTTTCCGCATTTAACAGGTGGAACGTCAATGGTGTAATGACGGTTATATTAATTTTGAAAATAATGTAAATTAGAAGTATTGTACTGGAACTGCCAGGCTTTGCACAACAGAAGTAAGCAAACACCTTTACAATAGCACCTACATAACAAATGATTCAAAATTGTATCACCACTGAATAATTGCAGTACTTCTAAACTGACTAGTAGCGCTTCTTCTTGTACCAAAATCAAAAACTAAAACTTTAAATACTACAGACTAATCAGATCAAAAGTACAGGTCCTAAAGTATGCCACCAACTGCAACAATGTGAACAAAAGTGAATACACATGTGTTGACTGACACGTTAGAGAGCCTGACAGAAAGCATGTTGAGCAGCATAGCTCTATATGGTAAATAATTTCACAAAGATGCAAAGGTTACAGGAATCCACAACCTATAACTTTTTTAAACCACATGCTCCGGATTTAAAACAAATGCTCCGGATATCGGACAGGGGTGATCTGTGGAGTTTAATATTCATGCACTCTTGTTTCTAAAAAATAATTTTAGATTTAGATGAGTGAACACTATTACCTGGCTATGTACAGAGTAAGTGTCGAAGCTACACAACCCCTTCAGCAAAGAGCAGCTGAAAATGATCTGAAGAATGGCAGAACATCCCTCTCCGGAAAGCAGTGCATCATTGGAATCGTCCATGTGTCCTGTGTGCATGGAGTTTGCGTGTTCTCTCCGTGCTTGGTGGGTTTCCTCCTGGTACTCCGGTTTCCTCCAACAGTCCAAAGATACGTAGGCTAGGTTAATTGGTGTTCCCAAATTGGCCGTAGTGTGTGAATGAGTGTGTATATGTGTGTGTGTCCTGCGATGGATTGGCAGCCTGTCCAAGGTGTACCCCGCCTAATGCCCCAAGTCTCCTGGGATAGGCTCCAGGTCCCCCTGAATCCTGGATACAGGATTAAGTGGTATAGATGATGAGTGAGTTAGTGAGTGTAGTAGCTGCACTACTTCATGGGTTTCTGTTAATTAACTAATCCATGAAACAGTTTAACACAGCAGTTTTTTTTTTTTTTTCAGTTTACTTCAAATTGGATACAAAACATACCAAAGTGTGATAAGAGAAAGATAAACAGGGAAATATGCCTCTTCATAAACCTTTATTTACAGTGATTGTCTCCACATTTTTTTTTGCTGATTTCAACAATTTCAAGTCAGAATTAAAAATGCACATAAATCAGAAACATTAAATATAACATACCCTAAACCTTATAACTAGTACAATTTTTATTTAAGTACCAGAGTATTTATTAATTTCACAGTTTACAATGTTCAGTGTCTAATATTGGCTCTGCTGTTTTTAGTTTTTTTTTTCTGCTATAAAAATAAATAAAACATTACCGTGTGTGGCTGAAAAATAAATATTTCTGCTTTACTCCAAAGCACATACTTCTATAGAACGAGTGTATAACGTAACTGTAGTGTTACCATCACAAATGTGAATAAATTGCATACAGGGGGAAAAAAAACAACAAATAAAACAAAATGACAAAATTCATGCACATTTATACACAAGTACGGACTGCACATTAGGCATGCTCATGTTTCAGGTGTGTGATGTCAGAGAAATGTACACACATTTTCAAACAATTTATACCACAAAATGCAGACAATGAACAAAGAGTTTAAAAATGATTAACTTCTGCCTAGTAAATGGCAATTAAAGTACCTTTGCAGCAGAGTGTTTAGTGTATAGTTTCCTCTGAAATGTACAGTTTTGTGTACTATCCAAAATGTTTACTAGCCAACATTGTCATGAGCAGAATTGGATAAAAACTCTTATAAACAAAACCATTTTAATGCTCTGCTATACAGTACCTTGTAGAGATTTTCAGCCCTTTCAGATTTCAGTAATGTAATGCTCCTCTCAATAAACAGCATGTGGGCTGATCAAGTGCATGAAGGCATGTTAAACAGAATTGAAATACTGGTGTGGATGTGTTCATACATACACACACAAACATAACACAGTCTTCCGATCTCCATGAGTGAGGTAGAGAGATTTTTTGTTTCCTCCTATTTAACATACATAACAACTAATGCTATTTTAAATACATTCACGAATCAGTATGGTGTAATACCTCAAACATAAATCTCAATAACCACTCAAAACCACCTGACCACAAGTAGAGTTTAAAAAAAATAATACTGTGGAACCTTGGATTGTGAGTATAATTCCTTCTGGAAGTGTGTTCGTATATCAACATGTGTTCGTAAACAAATCGAATTCCCCCATATGAAATAATGAAAACTCAAATGATTTGTTCCACAGCCCAAAAAAATAAATACATAAAAATAATTAATACAAAATACAAAGTAAAAATAAAACAAATTAACCTGCACTTTACCTTTGAAAAAGTAAAAATAAATGCAGACAGTTTCTGTTAGTGTTTCGTCTGTGTGTCAAAGTTTATTAAAAATCTTTGCTCGTCTTGTGGAACACTCGCAAACCAGGTTACTTGCAATCCAAGGTTCTACTCTACATCCTTAAAAATAAAATAAATCAAAAACAAAATAAAAAAATATTTAGTGGTTTCTTTTATAAAAACTATCCTTCTCCAGGAAGGACCTGCGATGCTGCTTTGAAAATTTTTAAAACTTCTTTGCATTAGTCTTCAAACAGCACAGTTTAATTGTGCTAGACATAACAAAGGAATTCTTGTGGGGGGGGGGGGGCAGTGTACTTAAAAACATGGTATATCTGACCTTTCTATAAACAAGGATAGGTGCAACTGTTAGTAGCTGCAAAAAATCATTAGTAGCCAGGGCTGCACGATTCCTGCTAAAAATGTGAATCATGATTTTCTGTAGTGCTGTCTATAGAGAACTTTTAACTCTTGTTTCAACTTTCAACTCCACGCCACATTTTCTTATTTTAAAACCCTTAAAGTGACTAAATTTAAAGCTGTGGAACTTAAATAGAATATTGACAATTATAAATAAAAATAGCACCTGTAATTTTTGGACATCCAACTGCATGTGTGAGTTTATATCATTATTACATGAGCAGAAGGTAAATGTCAGTTTGTTAGGTAGTTTAAAATTAAACAGTTAGTACAGTATAGAAATTACTGCTGTGAGAAAGTTTTTTTTGGTCAATTTTAATATACTTCTAGTACACTTTTATGTAGCTTTCTATCATAACAACTAGAATCAACGCGTCAGGTTTAATTACCTAATGCAGTAAGTTACTGTATATCCCATATCACATTGTACATGCCTGTCTCTTTTAAGGCAGTAGTATGTATTTTAGTTTTTAGTTGACCAAAACATGGTATTGGTGCTAAAAAGCATCTTACTTAGTGAATTTTTAGGTAGGATCATAGAACACAATTTTTTTCAAATCTTTCAATATCTTAATTGTCATTCAGATGAAACTTGACCAATTTATATTTCACAGAAAAAGACCTGAAAGTGTATTCTCAAATAATTTTATATGGTTACGAACACTACAGATGTTGTGCCATTTAGGTTTTGTTTCAAGGTAGACCTTGAATTTTAATGGGATATGCGTCATCAATAATTATTGTGCAGATTACAAAAAGGAATTTTAACTGAATAAACTATATAGTTTTCTATGTTTTATGTTTGTAAAATAATATGTGTGTGTGTCTAATTTGGAGCATTTAAACAAAACCACTGTTAGTAATTTGTGTGAAAAATCCTTCATTTTGCATGGAATGCTTTCATTTAAGCAACAATTTTTACAGGTAATATGCTGACGCTTACACAAATTTTAGTATTCATACTCAAATAAATATGGATCATTTAAATTTTTAATTATTATTGTTTGAAGTGAGACCATTTTGGGGCACATATAAAAGCATCACTCCAAAAGTAACGTAAAAAAATCTAATCAGCACCAATACTGGATTTTGGCAGAGAGTGTGTGTGTGCGTGTGTGTGTGAGAGAGAGAGAGAGAGTGAGTGTGAGAGAGGGAGAGAGAGACATTTACCTTCTTCTGATAAACATAAAAGAAATTATTGCATGCATTGATAAAATATATACCAGCTGCTTAACTCAAAAACAGAAGAAAACATAAGCAGAGGAGAGCATCAAAGGAGCCAATCAGAAGAAGGTCGGCTGGAACATACCCCCTGTAGTTTCTTACAAGCTGGTGCGGTCTGGTGATATTGACAACATGCAGGAAAGGGAGTGATAATTCAATGAGTGTGAGTGTGAATGAGAGCTTGAGCCAGTGAACATAAAATCTGAGCCCACAACGGAGTTTTACATTCAGGATTCTGGCACAAATAAAATGGCATACTACTCAAACTACACCAAGTAAACTGACTAGTCTGTTTAGTTCTGCTTCCTTATTACACAACATGTGAGTGATAGCGGAATGCCGTAAATAGTGAGATGAGAGGAGTGATGGCGTTGTGTGACTGAATTGTTCACTAATCTCCCACCTGATCAGTGATTTAGGTCAGAGTTAGCTCAGTGGTTAGAGTGTTGGATTGCTGATCAAAGTAATCACTTGCTAACTAGTAGTCAAGTAAAAAAGAGACCACCCTCTAACAGCAAGTCAGACTCATCACATTCAGTTGCACATGACTGATATGATTCATACTGTAGTTAAAAACCATAGCGACCTACGGGGGGAGATGTTATTTTTCATAACATTTCTAATCAGAAAAGTTGGTCTGTTTAAGAGGTGGGGGGGACATCCTTCAAATTCCCCATTGTATTAATCTGGACACCAAGACAAGGTTAATACAAGGGACAGGGTTACATCTAATGTAATTCACCTTCCATAACATGTTGCTATAACTTTGGCTTCTCATTGTTCAAGTTTTCTTCCCACATCAGCCCAAGGTTGTGCGTACACACAAGGTCAGTGTGAACCAACCTCCACATGTCCAGGAGTTCCTGAGGGAGGAGTTTATGGACCACAATCATGCTCTTGTAGAAACATGGCTCTTTGTTCAGTTTGCTCTTTTTATCCTTCAATAGGCCAAAAGTTTTGAATGCATTGTGTTTTATAGGCGTCACCTGGAGAATCTCTAAGCACATTCCGAGAAACACATCATCGATTGGAAATAATTCCAGCATTTCTGCGGCCAAATGGAGTCGCCGAGCCAAGGGGCCATCCATCAAAAATCCCCCTCCTCCTGCATAGGGTGGGTAATATGTCTTGTTATACAGCTCAGAAGGGATGTAGTATTTGTTCTGTTTTCGTCTAATGGGTTTTGCTTTGAAGAGGACGTCCCCGGCGAACAGGTCCTTCGTGCCATTGCTGCTCTCCAGGTACTCCAGAATGTTCGTCACACTAACAAACACATCATCATCCCCTTTAAAGATGTAGCGCACGTTCCTGCAGTAGGTGGAGAACCATTTCAGGAAGTGGGTCTCCTTTAAGGTGAGATTAAAGAACGTATCCATGAAATCCCACTGCAGGATGTCACCATAAATATAATCCTCATATTCCAGAAGCTTTTGGTGGTTTGCCTTTTCCACTTCATTAGAAGAAGTTCCCAACAGAAAGAGTAGCTTGACCTTCTTGCCATCTATGACCTGCTCCTTGCCCCAAGTTTGCCGAATCACTTCACGTCTGTCGTGCTGTGATATGATGGATTTTATCACTATGAGGAGATGCACTTCTCCATAACATTTCTCTGGGTGGTTGATGATCACTGGGAAATATCTGCAGTGCCTGTATAGGACAAACTGTTTAAAGTTCTCCTCCAAAGCAGTGAAATCTTCTGCAGAAGAAATATTTGTGTTAGCACTGCAGTTCGTGCTTGTGATATCCCAAGTTCTGGTTTCTTCTGTTTCATACATTAGTTCTCTAGTTTCTTTTGATTTGTCCTGACCTTCTTTCCAATAATTTACTATTTCTTTCTGCATGCGTGCATTCCTCTCAATCTGCAAGTCCCCTCTAGTGCTAATGATTCCAGTCTCAAACAAACTGATCATCAGCACGGCCACGAGGAACGTCAGAGCTACTGTCTTGTACATCCTCCAACGATGTCTTGGAGTCACCCTTGTAAAAAAATTATATTAATATAATAATAAAAATCACAACTCTAGTTACATTTTTAAAAAGTTGAAAGTATATCTTTAAGGTGGAGCTAGATATTAAGCAGAAAGTACACCCTTAATTTTCACTTTTGAATGACTGCTTTATTATACTTCAGTATTTAAATAGTCATTGTTTTGTATTGTTTCTCTTAATTCAGTATTCTTCTGTTGGTTAGATGACATCTGAGTGAAGGGTGAAGTACCCAGTATTTTTTTTTTTTTTTTTAACAAACTCGGGTACATGATTACTCATGTGTTATTGTGAAATTCCAGCCATTCATACTGCAGGATTTGTTGCTGCTTTATATACATTTAAATATACATAGTATAAATTATATTACAATTATAATTACATTAACTGTCAGTTGAAAGTAGGTCCAAATGGACAGCAGTTCTGAAGAGAGAGTAGCTACTGTACCTGACAAAACTGAGATTCAAAACCAGCCATGGAAGCATTTATAGCAAGAAAACACAACTGATAGCATTGTCGACTTAAACCACACTGTGTCCTAAGTCATTCCGAATTGCCTTTGTGCTGTCCTATTTATGCCTAAGCTGCTTCTAATACAAAGCTGAATCCAAAAATCACTCTATAGCCCCTAATCAAGTGCACTAATTGGGGTGTGGAAGAAGGGATTGTACATATAAATGCACTAGCTTCCCATTTAATACTATTTTGGATTTAACCACTGAACCTGGAAGTTAATGGAGCTGATCTTCTAAAGTGGATTAAGGGGAAATATTAAAGAGAAATTTACAAGATTTACAGAATTGTCCACCATCTCCATGTTTTATTCTTATCATTTGGTTGCACACTACTGGTAAGAATGTAAAACTTCTTTTACCCATGTTAATTACACTACATGTCAGTTGCAATTTGTTGGCTCTGCCAGTCATGGTTAGTTATCCGCCAGGTAAGGAAGGATGTTGACAGACCAAAATAACTTGTTTTAATAAACAAACAAATAACATAACCTTTGGCACTTGGACTGCGACCTTGTGCCTATGACAGCATCACAGCTGTGCTGATACCCCGCACAACAGCTCTCCCTCTCATACTGTGTAGAAGTAAAGTAGAGCAAGCTTTAGGTGTTTAGCACTGCATAAATAAAATAATAATAATGTGTATTTCAACCATTATGCCACTATTGTAGATTGATCTCTGAGCAAAATATAAATGTTACTCAGTTGTTATCTGGATGACTAATGAAATTCCACCATTGGCCCGAGATTTGTTTAAATAGTCATACAGATGCAAACTCCTTACTCATGAGAATAAATCTTGTCTTTTTTTGTGAGTGACTTTCTTATGCATGGTCAAATTTAGAAAGCATACCTCAGGGCTAATGGCAGTTATATATTGTTCATGAGTTTAACTGTGCTATGGATAAATCCAATAAAAATAATGGAAAAAAAGGCTAATAGGTTAATACATTTTTTTTTTTTTTACAATGAAGTTTGTAAAAAAAAAAAAAAAAAAAAACCTCTATCTTAACTACAACTAATTTCCTCATATCATAATGCTGTATTAGACAACAGGATAACTACTGACAAAAAAAGTTCAATGCCACAGTTGACGTTTTATTACAGGTGACGTTCAGCGGCCAGCTTTAATATTATTGTACACTTCCAAAAAGTGATGAAAAATGACAACAGAACAAGTCATTAATTCAAGATCAAAGTATGCCTAGACACACAAAGTACTGTATGCCTACTGATAGTTAGATAATTTATGTTCTCATTTTAGTTTGATTTGTCACATTAAATAATCAAATGTCACCTCACTGTTGACTTTTTGTCTTTCTTTCTTGGCTGCAGTCGCTTTTGCTTTCAACTTGTAGTGGGAATAGAGAACATGAAAGATTTTATGGAATCTTTGCAATAGTATCTTTCTAAATCCCTATTCAGACAGATTCAAGTTTCTCATATGAAGGTGTGAAGGTGTGTTAGTCTACTCTCAGTTATTTTTTTGCTCACATTTTAAAAGATTACTCTGTACAGTACCTTCTAGAAAATAAACAGCAGAAGTAACTGAAGTTGGGGATTTAGGGAAATCATGGAGGGGAAGACGGATTTGTCCTTTTTTCCATAAAAATAATTTCTCAGTCCTCTGGAAAAGCAAAAATTAAAAACTGAAAAATCTATCCAATGTGGGACACATTTTGACACATAATGACTGACATTTGATGGACTTCATATAAAAGACAGTACCAGACAAGATAAGAGGATTTGTCTACAGTATTTAGAAATGTGTGGCATTTTCATGCAAGCTTGCATGAGTCATTTGTAATAGTAAACACTAAAAACACTTCTCAGTAAGTAACAGTTTTGCTTGAAAGTAAATATATAGTTTTTCCCATTCTCATAATTATCCGTAAGCTGTATAATAAATTCTCACTCAGCCGAAAATGACGCTAATAAAGCTGTGTGAGCTGAGGTAATCATGTTAACTACACACACGCCATTGTATCACTGAGGTTCTATAAGAAACGGGATATAAAGTGGAATAAGTGGCTCCGCAGTTAAGAAATGAATAATAATGCTTACTTACTTCTAATAAGAATATGTTTACTTACATGTTGAAAGAGTTCATAAAGTAAACGTTGTTTAACATCTCGGGTTTTACACTGACTCCGGATTGTCAGTTGGTCTCCCACAGAACCGCCGCTATTTCTCTGCACGTGAACCTTCTGCCGCAGCCCGCGCCCTCGCGCTTTTAAGGACTGTTGGAACCACGCCCACAGAGAGCACGACAATACAGGACACGCCCCCGAAACCTAAGTCACAAAGGATGCAGCAGTGATGAACTTTAATGTATTGTACGAGAGGTAGTTATTATCCGTGATTTTTCCACTTCTCGAATTCTCTCTAAACACTCAGACAACCTTACGTTGAATTTAATAGAGTTTATTTTTAGCTTCTTTAGTATAATACCGGAAAGATCTAAAATCCTTATACACTGATCACTGAATCAGCCACTGATTAACACTAATATTAACAGTAATTATCATCCATGTCCACTGGAGAAAAAGACATGCCCATTCATCTTATCACACAGAAGAGCCACTCTCACTCACTCATCATCATTACCGCTTAATCTTAATCCTGTTTTCAGGGTCACGGGGGGCCCAAAGCCTATCCCAGGAGACTTAGGGCACATGGCGGGGAACACCCTGGACAGGGTGCCAATCCATCACAGGGCACAGACACACACACTCACTCATTCACACACTACGGGCAATTTGGGAACACCAATTAACCTAACCTACATGTCTTTGGACTGTGGGAGGAAACCCATCAAGCACGGGGAGAACATGCAAACTCTATGCACACAGAGACAGGAATCGAGGCTGGCCAGCGATCAAACCCGGACCCTGGAGGTGCAAGGCGTCAGTGCTAACCACTCCACCACCGTGCCGCCAACAGAAGAGCCAATATAACATAAATTTGTAAAAAGCTGTAAAAAGTAGAAGCAGATTTGCTCAAACTACATTAACGTGTCGAGTATGTAACTTAACACTGAATTTTTCATCTCCAAATATCATATTCATCTTTTAATACAGCAAATTTTCAATAATTACAATTTGTATTTATTAAAGAACAACTTTAACCATTTTTATCCAGTTATATGTCCAACTAATATGGAATGTCAGTAAAACCAGCAAACAAACAAACGATTCTCCTCTTCTCACGTATGTGATAGCAGCTTTAAACAGTTGTTCTGTCCATAGATCTTCCCTTTTCTCTCTTGTGAAGCTACTAACACAAAAAAAGTGTAGATAAAAAGTAACTGATGTCAGGAAACTTTAAAGTTGCCACTTTACCTCTGACTTTTATAAAGAGCTGTCTCTTTAACGTCTATTTACAGAAACCTTCACATATCAGTGAACATATCACTGCACACATTAAGATTAATAAACAATAAAAAAAAAGTAATAAAATAGGAATTTTTTTATTCATATTTTGCTATAAATACCTGAGCACATTATAAGCTTAAGCAAACAGCATTGCTGTGTGCATGTTAAAACATACAGTACCATGGTATTGGTGACTCCATGACACACAATGTCATGTAACAATATGTTTTCAGATATTTTACCTGATCACTAGAGTTGGTTTATTCTGGTATGAATTATAGAATTATGAATGTGTTTCTCACAAAAAAAGATATGTAAATGTAGAGTTCTGTGACAAAATGTTAGGAATTCTTTCGCTTCAGTGAACGTAAAAAAGGATTAATTGTTCCTGTTCAATTCAGGAGTGTGACTTACTCAATCACATGGAATCCAGGAAAATACATTAAATCATTTACTAGCATAGTTTCATCATTAACAGGAAAATAGTTAAAAAAAAAAAAAAAAAAGGTTAAAGTTAATCAGCTTGAATGTATTTAGTGATATTATTTCAGTCTGCCTGTCTTTCTGTATGGCAGAACTCTCTGCCTAAGTCATTAATACAAAGAAATAACATTTTGTAAGGTTCAGTATCTTGCACCTTCTTTACACTATGTAGTGCTTCTTTCATACACTCCCTGTTTGTAAATGAAGTAAATCACAAATGACAAATTAAAAAAAGATTGGTTAAAGGGCTTCTTTTTTTTCAGCAGTGAAACTAATCGCAGTAAAAAAATATTCACTTTAGCTTTTCTAATTAACATCTCTTGGTACAGGTGTTTGTTTTCATTGAGCAAGTAGCTTATTAGTAGCTTATTTTAAAATAGATCCAGCACATAACAGTTCATAATACCTCTTTAACTCACCATTTTGATTTCACTTATGGTGCAGGTTAAACCTCCGGCAGATACAGTACTGCAAGTCCTGCAAAAGTTTCATTAAAGTCTGTTCAGACAGTCTGGAATAATAAATTATGTTGCAAAATATATTTTTAAAGCAATGCATGCTCCCTGTGAAAGGTCGGGTATTTTACATGCCCTCATCACGGACTACTGCAAATATGTTTGCTCTAACAACCCGTCTTTTTTTTCATAGTGGCGCTTCACATTACTGCTTTTTCATTAGCACCACAGTTTAGGAATATATGAATGAAATTGTACATTGATCTGTCCATATATTTTTAAAGATTCAGTTTTCATAGTGTATTTGCCCTTTTTTTGAAGTAAGCCATGTTGTGTCGCACTTTTTTGTGTTTCTTGTAACACGTACTGTATAGCCATGTCCACCTGCTATTTACAGTGACATAATCTGACACACAACTCATAATTTCACTTATACTCAACATTTTGCTTTCATTTATGGCACCAGATTAACTTCAGGCAAATAACTAAGAATTCCCAAAATTTCATTAAATTACTTATACTGTAGACAGACATACAGACAAAACATTTTCTGAGACTGTTTTTGGGTCCTTCGGTGTATGAAATGTAAAGATATCACTGAAAGAGTGAGAAAGAGTTTTTTTTTTCAACAACGTTTTCCTTTATTACATTTGGATTTTTATAGAATTTGTAGAATCATTTAAATTGACTATAATTTTAGTAAAAGTTAATCTTAAAACTTGGTCTGTTTTTTTTTTTTTTTTCCGTTTATCTCAATGTACTAAAGCACAGTTGTTTGAAATGCTCAGAAAGTTTGGGTAAAGAATTTAATGATTTGCATTAATATAGATATAGCTTTTAGTTGCCACTTTACCTCTGCACCTGAATTGATAGTTTTAATAATAATTGAATAATCTTTCTTAAGTAACTGAATAACATGTCAAACTCATTTCAATACATCTCAACTTCGCTTTTCTCATCTCATTGAATGAGAAATCAAAACAGTGATACCTGAAGGTCTATTTTAAATTAACTACTCAGATGTTCATTTTTACATTTTTCATCTCGAGATAAAAATAACCCACAATATTTACAAATTACAGATTAAAAAATGTACAACTTGATTACTTTGAAAAAAACACTTTGAACCTTTATATGAATTCTATTGGTCGTGGAAGCTTTAAAATGCTGCTGTGGAATGTATTGTTGAAGTTTAATCATTTTATTACAATATGCATAGCATAATTGGTATCAATTACATTTTTAATTAGTCTGATCCATTTTGATTCATAACAGCCAATGAATCTCCAAAATCCTTGAGTTTTGTCCACGTTGTTGTTCAAGTTAAATTAGAAAAGAATCAATACACAGCATTAATGGTGTAACCTCGATTTTGAAGCAGGAAGTCTCCAGTTAAGTATGAGAGAAATGAAAAACAGGAATGATTCAATCTTCAGACGTCAGCTGTGTTCCAAAACTATATCTCCCTTTCCTTCATCCATCCATTTCCTGTAGCTGCATGTGCATCCTGTCATTTTCCCCCCTAACCATGTGTGTGTGTGTATATATACACTTGATTTTAGTTGTGCCAAATACCTCCACACACAGCCTTTTCCAAAGGATTTATTTTAACAAGTTGTGTTGAATGTGTTTCATGGTGTTACATGCTTTAAAAAATACTCTATCATTAATACCTATAAAGAAGCTTTAATATAAACATTTTGTTCCGGTCCCTGTTATTGACACCAATGCAAAACTATATCTAGAAAAAATATACTATATTCAAAACATTTTTGAATAAAGTATGTTATTATTTTTTATTTAATTGATTGTCACTTCTGGAAAAAATATATATAATAAGATTTGTGAACTCTTCTCAAATATTTATTCCATTAAATGCTCCCTAAAACATACTGTATATGCCATGCTCCTCAGAGCATGTCTTTCTCTACAGTAGCATCTCCAATAAACATGGTTTACATAATAGAGATATTTCCCTTTCCAATTGAAAGGGGGCAGAGATTGCATGACATGGCAGTTATGGGATTTTCTTTGGACTGTTTTAGCAAATTGAAGACATTTTTATCTTCACACAGCCTCCTTCAGTAAGAGTCACAAAAAAACTAACAAAAAAAAAAACACTCCTAATATCAAATCTACATTGTTGTCAATATTTAGCTAGCTCACGTTTAGATTGGGCAGTTCAGCCAAGCACTTCACTTGTTATGACAATTTTGAAATTCATGTTTCAAAAAATAATACACTATGGATCTAATTAAGCAAATCCTCAAGAGCTGTTGGATTGGAAAATTACTGCAGTGATTAATATGTTTCATCTGGCAACATCTGGTTTAACCCTGACTAATTAGCCTCTCATTTCCTAAACAACCCTGTTGGAAGGTGTATCCCATGGACATGGAAAATATGTCACCATGCTATACAGTACAAGGGTTATTGACCTGCATCATACAAACCAAAAACTAAATTCAAAAGTTGAAAGTTGCACAATGCAAGTTAGGGAGCATAAAGATTGGACTTTGAAACAATATAAAAGATTGTCGTCTGATGAGTTGTATTTCAGAGCGTTTAGGGGCATCAGGGTAAGAACGGAAGCAGATGAAGCGATGCACCCATTATGCATAGTGCCCACTGTAGGAGGCAGTTTGGCCACAATGTGTATTAGTGGTTGGCAAACAGATTACAGAGGTTTTTCTATGAACACTTCCTGCTCACTTTCTCTCCTCACATCATTGAGTTTGCTCCTGAAGGAGGAAGTTCAATGTTTTTCTTATACAGACGGAAAATATCCCTGGTTAGAGCATTTTTACAGTGCACATTCTTTCTGATTTAACTGGAGATGTAACACAAAGTTAATTACAGTATAATCTGTTCTTTGGCAGAATACAATGTAAAAAGAATAAAATCTTAGTTACATGAATTTATACAGTACATAAGTGCTTTCTGGTAACATCCATTGTTAAAATGTTTTAAAAGTTTTACAGTATTTATTAATTATTGATATTTATGAGAAATCTTAAAAGAAATAAAATAAAGAAATATCAAATACATACATAATATAAATATCATATTAAATATAAATTGCAATCAATAACGTCCATTTGAACAAATGCTGAAACATTTCTCACACAGGATTTCTTCAGGAAATACATTTTCTACCTATCACGTGAAATGACCAGAATCTCTCTGTAATTAAAACTCTAGTATTGATCATTAAATAGATGTAATAGTTCCCTGTGGGAAATTTTCAGCACGGCATAGCACTAAACTCAGATTCAGATTTCTTGAACAAACATTATGGTGCTTGCTATGTGTGTGTGTGTGTGTGTGTGTGTGTGTGTGTGTGTGTGTGTGTGTGTGTGTGTGTTTCCTTCACGTCCAGTCCAGCTGAGTGAGAGTTGATGGACAAACAATTGCTACATAAACACTTTTAATGGTCCTGATGGGCTTCAAACAACAACATTGACATGCTCTGAATCCTCAGTTAACCTCCTACACTGAATTATGGGACATGAGGTGTTACTGCAGGTCATCTCCTGATACATGGAAGGGTTAAAAAGGATCGGTTCACTGGATTAAAAATCATTGGATTAAAAATCCACTAAATTGATGAGGTTTCAGTAAGGAGATGTTATCTTTATGAAAGCGTCACAAATGTTAGCAGTTTGTACAGTAACAGTTAGAAGGTAAAGCTGCATATTTATGTTTTCTTCCTTTTATTTGAAACATCTGTTTATAGCTGCTATAGTGTAAGTGATAATCTGGTCTAGTATGGAATAATCTGGTTTTTATATCTCTGATTTGGTTTGTGAGTATTTAATTACTTTCATTTAATAATGAAACTTTCATTTAATAATGAAAGTATGTGTGTGTGTGCTTGCGTCAGTCAGAGACCTTTCAGGAAATACCACAGGAAGAATTGACAGTTTGCACACTTTTCAATTGCTCTGAAGGCCAAAAAAAACCACCACCAAAAAAAAAAAAAAAAACGCTCTTATCTTCATTCTGCCTCTGCGATGAATCACAGAGCAGAAACAAAGAACACACCAATGTACAGTATGTAAAAAAAACAAAAAAAAAACAACTTTTACATAAAAAAAACTTTATTAGAATTGGTATAGTTGCATTTGATACTTTGTGTAAATTTGTTTGCTAGTATCACTGCATCAGCATCCTATAATGAAGAATCCCTGCTCTAGTTAAAAGTTTATAAGACTTAAAATTGAACTTAAAATTGTAAATTATACACTGATCAGCCATAACATTATTATCACTGCCAGGTGAATTGAAAAACATTGAATATCAATTACACTGTGAAACTGTTAAAAAAAAAAAAACTCAACCTAAAAGCATTCAGTAACAAGTTGCACAGCTTTTAAGTTAACAAAGGTTACTTAACTCGGCCAAACAAAATATTTCACATTGCTGTTTATTTGACATGAGTCATACTGTAATTCAGTAGCTCAATTTTTTTAATGGTTTTTCGTTAGCTGAGTGCTTGCTTAGCCGTGTGTGCTGGGCAAAAGTCAAGGCAAAGTGGGGGGAAAAGATCCATACAAAGAATGAATGTTTAGCTCATGCGGTAACATAACTATACTTAGGCTTAAGGGTGCCTCAGTATAACAATAAGCTGAAAGAAACATATTTTATTAAATTAATTTAATATTTTCTTAAAATAAATTCCCATTGTAAGAAGTTGGGCCATCAATAAAATATTAATTAATTCCACATAACTAGTTGGAGCTTACAGAGTGTATGTACCAGTGTACGTATGCGATCGAGCATTCAAAGAAGTCCAGGTGCCGGACACTACAACACACCCCAGAGTCCCATAAAGCCACATCTCAAAGAGCCAGAGTCGCCTTAGGTAGTTTTTATCTTAATTGTTTATAAATTATGTCTGATCAGTGTAAATGTGAACAGTCAAATAGTGTTCATAAAAAAAAAAATAAAATAAAAAAATAAGGGTAAGGCTGCAAGATTTAAATCTGGAGACTTAGGGCATGAGGTGGCGTACACCCTGGACAGGGGACATTGACAAAGACTTTTTAGTTTTTAATCTTGGTTATAGCTCCATTTCATTTAGACTTGCTCTTGATTTTATCTTGGACCTCTAGGTCTTAACAACAGCTTTAATATGCCAATAGAGGCAATAATTGTGATGGGTATTTTATTCCCATAGGATAAATGTATTTCAAGTAAAAATCACACTGGTGAACTGATCACACTGACCAACTACAGGGTTCCCACCGAAAGTAAAGGCCAAGGGAGAGTGCAAGAACCATAGCAATTTAAGATTGATTTAAAACACTAAATATTGCTCGTTGAGAGCTTTCAGAGGACTTTGAAGTGTATGAGGAAAAGGAAGTTCTGCATGACTAAATCCAAGCAATTCTTGCACGGCTACACATACTTCAACTAACATAAGAGGCAATTGTTATTCCCGGTCCTTGTCTGTGTATATAAAGTATTTCATGGGTATACACTTCAAAGACTGCACAAATCTCTCCAGAGCACTCTGACACTCATGTGTGATAAGGACTGGCTCCTCACAAGCTTCCTACTGTATTTAAAATTGTCCTACAAGGACAATTTTCCTTGCAACTTTACTTTTCTGTTGCTTATGGCTTGCTCATGAGGGATAAAGTGTTAAATCTTAGAAAGTTAGAAAGTATATTTTTTTCATTTATATCCTGATTTTATACTTCTGTAAAGCTGCTTTATGTTCATTAATAGAAGTGAATGAATTACAGAGTACAGATAGGAGGCAGGAGAAAGTGGAGAGAAGGAAGAAAGAGAAGACAAAATGAAGAGTTTTCCCTCTTAATCTTTGTGTTACAGTGTGAGTTTAGTTACGATTAAGATCAGTTCCATTTAGTTCAGTTGTTTTGGTTCTGGTCATTCTGTCTTCCCCCCCATCTGTGTGTGTGTTTGTGATTCACAGCCACCTGCCAGCTGGCCCATGGTTTACACACACAGTGACTATTTCCTTACATTGTCTTCAACCTGCCAAACACGCGCACACACACACACACACACACACACACACACACACACACACACACACACACACACACACACACACACACACACACACACACACACACACAGATTAACTAGGTCTGTCCTGCTGAGGTGAAAGTGACCTATTTAAAAAGTAAAAGAATGTCGTTATAAATCCTAATCTTTGATCTTGGTTACATGGCGAACATAGTTATTTTACCTTTCTTTCTACAAATCTAAAAAGAGAGAAATCCTATTCAAACATCTTTTAGAGTTAATGATAAAATTTTTAACTTTTCAAATGAAAAAAAAATTATTTACGAAATGAACAGAACAGAATGGTGTCAGACTGGTGTTTTAACACTGCAGCTGTACATTAGGACCACTCTCTCCCGATATATATATATATATATATATATATATATATATATATATATATATACACACATAAAATTTCACAAAACTCTCTATTTCAAATAAAATATATTTTTTGTCTGTAGCTTCATCCTCAGTGAAATTATTTCATAATTTAAAAATAAAGTTATGGCTGTGTTTTAGTCTAAGACAACATTCCTCACTAGGGCGCACTACAGGAGGGTTCATGTGGAGGGATTAATGCCGCAATCATATCACATGCACGTCCAAATAAACCGTTATATAATCGCACCATCTCTAGTCCTGCTGAGTCTGTGTGTTTTTATGTGTGTGTGTGTGTGTGTGTGTGTGTACAGTATATGTGTTTTCACTATGGAAGTGAAATGACCTCGCCTGAGGGCTTTTACACATGGCATCTGGTGTAGGTTCTGTAGTATATGACCACCCTGTACAAAATAGCAATTGCAATTCAGAACAAACAAACAAACAAACAAAAAAAAAAAACACAATCTTATGTTTGTCAAGAGTTTAGTAAGAAGGAAAATATGAGAATGATTGTAAATTCTAAAATATATATATATATATATATGTCTAATTATCCTATTTTCCATCATAACCGCCCCCAAATATATGAACTTTGCTCTGTTTTTTTAAAGGTAAAAATCACCACTTCTGATCAGTACTTCTGGTACTTTACACAATTGTAAAAGGATTGAAGGAAAAGGCAAACATCACCATTGTGGTCCCTGTTTTGTGATACAAAATAAGGCATTAATTTTAGCATTCATATGTTATTTGTCTTCCGTTACAGACATACAGTACTGTAGAATATCAACACTGATCTATACATACCATGAACGAGTCTTGAATCACCATAAGAAATTTAAACAAATGTTTTACGTTGACAGGCTGCATTAAGCATCACCAGCATACTAATCACCGGTCATCTGCACCAGTTTCTCATGCCTTAAGATGGATGTTTTCTTAATGCCTAATCACTGTGTGATTAAACAAACATAAGTCCTTTGTAACTCTGAGTTACAGGGACTACAATGTCCTTCAGGAAGCCTAGGGAAGTTCTCAAAAGTACATTTAAAAATATATAAAAAAAATACTGGAAACTGTAGAGGTACTGTGAAGAAATGAGTGTTTCAGGACTTTTGCACAGTACTGCAAACTGCAACGTAATCTTAGCTGACCCAGGACATAAAACAACTCATGCAAGATGAGTATGAGTATGATAAAATGCTAACTAATTATGCAATGTTTACCAATGACAGTAGTTAATATTGACTAAAAGCTATTAAAAATATTTACATATGACAAATGGCAGAGGCCACGTTCAAAGAGTGAACCTGTGCTCTTTGGTAGTTGACATGTTGCAATGCCGCAGCTGCATTACTGCAAAATCTAATGCAGGTCACGTCAATATTAACATTTTTACAGGGCTTTGTTGGCCACGGCTAGACATAAATGTGATGCAAGTATGATTTTGAATTTATAGCTGATTGCTGTTTATCATCATAGACACATTAAGTATGGAAAAAAACTAATTACATAAACTCTTTAAACTCATCCGGCTTTTTGAAAGTGTTTGATTGGAGGCTAAATAAGGTTTGAAAAGAAGGAGAAATTAGTTTGTTTACATTAAATGTATTTACAGTACCTTGTTTACAGCACAAAAATACATGTCCAGCAAAAATACATTTACACTTCACCCAGCCAGATCTAAAGTTGGACTAAAAGCAGTTGACTGAAGCACATACAACTGAACTACAGTATGGATCTATTAAAATAATGAAAAACTTATTGTTTAAAATTACACAATAATGTGTAATAGTTGATGAGACACATTCCTAATAAATAATGTTAACAAATATTATTTGCCATTAATTAACATTAACAAACCCAGAAATAATTCTTAGTACTGTATAAACATGCATAATGAGAACAGAATGATGTACAAAGAAGGTATAAACACTACAATTTGGAACATGAAGTGAAGGAGAAATTTACAGTGCATTCACAAAGTATTCAGACCCATGTCATGTTGAAAGGTGAATCTTTTCTCCCAGTTTGGTCAGTTTGGCCAGGCAACCAGCTTTTGAGTTCTGGTTGAACCAAACTTTTTCCATTTGAGAATTATGGAAGCTACTGCTCTATTGGGAAATGTCAGTGCAGCAGAATTTTTTGTAGCTTTGCCTAGATCTTGCAGTAATCCTGGCTCTGAGGTCTTGTAGGCCGTTCCTTTGACCTCTGAGTCAAAGTTTGAGTTTTGGCTCTGATACAGCTGTGAGACCTTCTATAAGGAGATGTGCATCTTTTCAAATCATGTCTAATCAATGTAATTCACAACAGGGGGACTCCAATCAAGGTATGGGAACACATCAGTAATGATCAAGAGGAATCAAAGAAATTTAAACACTTGTAGTATAGAAATGCAACAAAAAATTGAAAAAAGTGAAAAGAAAAGTGAAGTCTGAATACTTTCTGCATGCATTGTATATGTTCTTGAAAGCAGCAGTTTGCCCAAAACTTAAACATCCACAGGAGTTTGTTAACATTTTACTTTTGGTCATGTTGAACAGCATAATGTGAACAAAAAGGGACACATTATATAATGAAGGTAATCTAGCAAGCAATAAAATGTATGTCATGCAAAAAAGGATAAAAAGTAGCAATTTTAAGTCAAAAGTAAAAAAACAAACCAAACAAAACAGAAATACAGAAACAATACAGAATTTGATCCTAAACAAACTGATTTTATGTTTTAAGTTTTATGTCAGTTGGAACATTTCGTTGTGATGAGGTGAGGTGTAAAGCTCCACAGTGTGAGGAGTGAGCAGAGAGAAGGTGAGGGGGCGGAGTCTGTCATCCTGATGATAAAGGTTTTATTGTAGTGTTGGGTTACGCAGCAGCTCAGTTGGCCCCAAAAATCAAGCAGACCAAAAACTGAAGCCTTGTTTCTCCTTCGACCGACTGTCCATCTTGGCCTGATAAGACGGAGGACTGATGTTACAGGAAGCTGCATGTCCATCAGCAAAACTTCTCTTCACTTCCTGTTAGACTGCAGACCTGAAGATAAGGACAGAAAGGACAGCAAAAATAATTAAAATAATAATAAAAAAAAGTAAAAAAAAAAAAAAAACTTCTTCTTTATGCCTGAGACAAACTGATAAAAATTATTAAAAACCTTTAAACAATATAAATATAAGGGGCAGTGGTACACTAGTTCAGTAATCAATTCATTCATCAATAAGCACACTATTTGCTGTGTATAAATAAACATAAATAAATTCATAAATAAAATCATAAATTCAACCAAAACATTAAAAGCATTAAAATTAACATACCGTATTTTCTTTTCATTTTTTTTATGAAGCTGCTTTGAGGCAATGACCACTGTTAAAAGCACTTTATAAATAAATTTGAACTGAATTGAATAGAATATACCATTTCTATGCTGTTATTTCAGCAGCGAAAATAGTACGTAAAAAATATTAATTTTAGACTTTCTAATTAATATCTATTGGTACAGGTGTTTGTTTACATTGTGCAAGTAGCTGATTAGTAGCTTATTTTAAAGTAGATTACTAAATCCAACACATAATTGTTCATAACATCACTTTTACTCAATATTTTGATTTGAGCACATCAATCTGTACTCTCAGTTCAGGTATTTTACACGCCCTCACCTTGAGCTGTTGCGAATGTATTATACTGACCTGTCTTTTATCTCATAGTGGTGCTTCAAATTACTGCCTTTTATTAGTGCCACAATTTCGGAACATGCAAGACAAACTGGTTTTAAACTTCCAGCAGAAAGAATAAACATACATTGATCTGTCCATTTATCTTTAAAAGTTCAGTTTTCGTAGAGTTTGTTCCTTTTTGGAGTAGGCCATGCTGTGTTGCGGTTTCGGTTCTGTTTGGTACGGATTTGGGCGTATTGTACTGTAGGTGCATTGCCATCATTCTCATCATTTCTGCCCACCAATGTATGAAATGTAAAAATATCTTTGAAAGGGCGAGTTCTGACCAATATACAGACCAAATCTTTCTTTTATTTATATAGATACTTACGATATGTATATACTGACAATACAACACAAACACTAAACATGTCTTTAATATTATGATTGTAAACATAATTTAACTGTAAATTTTGCTGTAATGTTAAGAGATCACAGAAGCAGAAGAAACGCAAAGCATCTTTACAGAACCTGTGGCAGCTTGGGTTTTACGTTTAAATCTAACTGACAGGATACAACAACGACCTCTGTGTTTTAATAATAACTCAGGTGATTATCTGAGAATTATAAACCACACAAGCAGGTCCCTCAAAGGCTGAGCAACCAGGCTGCTTACTGGAGGAGGAAAGGACTCTGAAGGAGAATGCAAACCAGACATGCATCAGTACTGATAGTATTATGCATCACCCATATCTTTTTATTGTCCTGCGCCCACACACACACTTACACACACTTTCCAGTAAGACATCAAGTGAAGGAGCCGGTAACACAACTAAGCCTTTCAACTGATTTAATCTTTCTGATAAAACAGACATCAGAGTCCATCAGGAGCTAGAGGGGAAGCATTTAATGGCTGTTGTTATATTACTATAAGCTCATAAATGAATAAATGTTGTATTATGCACTGTGGGACAACACATTGTGGGACTTAAAAAGTGTCACTAAATGCTCAGTGTTGATCTTTATTTCCACCTTCATTCACATTTCTTAATGTTTAAACATAGACCATCCTTGTGCCTGTCTATAACAGTCCACACTCAATTTCCATGCTTATATCAGTTGCAGAATCCTGTACCATCTTTTATAATAATTTAAATGTAGATAAATAAATAGATACATACAACATACATATATATAAAACAAGAATTACTATAAAATTTACTATTTGTATAGATATTTTTTTCTATTTTATTCAATATTGTTCCAGTACTCCATATTATTGTCTACAATTTTAAAAACACATTTTGTTTCTTGTTTGTAGTTTACTTTCTATGCATCAACTAGAAGATACAAACTAAGAAATTTTTGCATTAGAAAACTTGTATGACAGAGGTTCCAAATATTAAACCCAAAACATGGAAACAGACAAGAATTTCACTCTTTAAATATCTCTAATGTAAATTGCCAGATTCAATACAAGTTTTAATAAAAGTTGCATGGAATGTAATGAATCAAGGACAACGTCAGCCTCATAAATTGTGGAGTGGGAGTGTTACACAACCTTTATAAATTATTAGCTCCACTTTCTCTACATTAAAAAGGGAGAAAAAAAGATGAAGTCACTAACAATTCTTTTTTTAGGATAAAGGAATGTGAAACCAATTTTATCCTCAACAAAAATAAATCCTATATTCATGCACAGATTCTCTGTGGTGTCAGTGCGTTAATAATAGTTCTATAAGAGGAAGGATGTGCTGGTGTTTTTACGTCAATGATTGTTCAGGAAGAAATGAGTTTGGTTACTTTGATTGTAGCGTGTAAGCAGAAGTGGCCTACAAGCAATGGAACGTGAACCTGAGCTCTGAAACCCAATGCTCTGGGAAAAATCACAGAACAACAGTAGCTGCAAACCAAATAAATAGATGCTGCTAGGAATGCAAATGTTTAAACCAACAAGGAAACACACCAAACAATTTTTAAACAATGCCTCAGGTGTGATATGTAAAACACCTGACGTTCCTTCTCAGCTCAAGTTGCTTGCTCCAGTGAATGTCAAGAGATGTACTAATAAAGAAGAAGAACATTTTTTTCATTCTCAATGACTTAACCAACCACCAGATTAGCATCATATGACATCCTTAAAAAATTCAACAGGTAAACACCTTCAGCTCACCTTCATCATGCTAAACTGCTTGTTGGCAGCATTAGCCTCATGCCTTCAAACAGTTAGAGTTAGTGTGCAAGTTGTCTCGCTGTGTGATGTGTATTTTGTTTTGTGCAAGTTGTCTTACTGTGGGATGTGTGTGAAGCGCTGTTTGGTTTGCTGGTGCTCTGTTGTGGTTCTTGGTAGGAGAAATGTGGGCTGAGTGGGCGAAGTTTCGGCAGAACCCCGGGAGGGATTGATGGTCGGCCACTGAGGCTGCTGGTGACGTCACTGTGGAAGGAGTCAGAAAGAACAAACTGTAGCACCAGATTTCATTCTCTATTCAGAGGTAAATTACATTACATCAATTACATTGATGACTTTTTAAAATTATACAATTATGTCTATTACAATTAATTGCAATAAAATCACATGTATAATTCAGGCTAGGGTTAGTTTTTTTTTTTTAACAATATAACAATATAATCAATCAATAATCAATCAATAATCAATTTAATTGTTTGGCAAAATATGAAATGCTATGCATATTATGCATACTGTGAGTTTTTATTATAAAAAAAAAAAACGTTTTTAAATATACTTTAAATATATGCATTCATATAAAAACATAAAGACTACAGTGTTCCCTCCACCTTAGTCATTTAACATGAAGCTATCGCTAATGTAAATCACAAATGCAAAAACAGACATACTATAAATTAATTAAATTATATTACTGTGAAAGTAACACATCAAAAGCAGTAGTGTAATGTTTCCTATTTACTTGTCCTGATTCCTCAGCATCTATTATTTATTTTAAACCTCTGAGTTTGTCTGTCAGTTCCTCAGATATGGAGGCAGAGTGAGCAGGTCGAATCGAGATCAATAGACTCTTTGTTCTCAAGGCTTTTTGAAAGGCAAGTCATAGCCACACTAGAAAAAGTGCTGAGTCAAGGTCCAGCACACTGTCTTGCATGGCTCAGTAACACTCAATATGTAGTAAAATAAGGAGCTATGGAAGTGTTATATAATATATATATATATATATATAATACATAATTGAGAAGTGAGAAGAAAATTACAAATGTTTTTCAATTAAAAATCTGAAAAGTGTGGTTTGTATTCAGTCCACTTACTCAGATACCCATAACTTAAAATCCAGTGGAAACCACCTGTGGTTCAGTTAGGCTCAGTATAAATACGGCGGTTCTGTGAAGCCCTCAGAGGTTTGATAGAGAACATTAGTGAACAGCATCCGGAAGCCCAAGGAACACAGCAGACAGGTCAGGGATAAAGTTTACAGCGGGATTAGGTTATAAAAAATATCCCGAGCTTTGAACATCTCATGGAGCACTGTTCAATCCATCATCTGAAAATGGAAAGAGTATGGCAAAACTGCAAACCTACTAAGAGACGACCGTTCACCTAAACTGACAGGCCGGGCAAGGAG
The DNA here is from genome assembly GCA_013621035.1 of Clarias magur. Lineage (NCBI taxonomy): Eukaryota > Metazoa > Chordata > Actinopteri > Siluriformes > Clariidae > Clarias > Clarias magur. The sequence continues at coordinate 5,158,736 of QNUK01000002.1, forward strand.
AGCAAAAATCAGTGAAGCAGCCAAGAGGCCTTTGTGGTGAATACTACCAATTCTGTTCCCTTAAATAAAACTGCATCATGCTTGCACTTAGCCCATCAGTGAGTGAGGATAAACATGAATCGTCATCAAAAATTGCTTCAAATACTGTCTGATGGAATTATTGTGTAGAAATCTCAATATTCCTGTGTTCAAATAACATTCATTTTAATGTATTAGTCTCAGGAAAAAAAATAATGTCGAAAAAAAATTAACACTGATTAATCGCATTCCATGGTGCTGTTTGACTTGGTGCGTCACTGAAACTGGTCTAGCCACAGCAGCTTTGTACCATGATAGCGCCAGCAGCCAGCCTCGTCAAGCCACATTTGACCAGGCATTCTCCCTGTGGCTGTTACTGCACTGAACAGCTGATCATGGAATGTTACCAAAACACTACTGCATGGTCACTTTCAGTTTATATTACACTGCTTCATCTATTATGCATCTCTGCACGATTCATAATTTATGTTAGCATTACTTTGCTGAATAATGGTAAATAGGCCACTTATACACTTCGGATTATGTGGTAACTGCATTTCATTGGCATTGAACAAGTACTTTTCACCATGAAAATAAAGTTTTATCTCAAATTTACACAAAAAAAAAAAAAACCTTTTCACAGTAAAAATTTGTGTGTGCAATAAATTTTGATTAATTCATCTCAAAACATGGAATTGATATGATTACTTTTTTTTTTATTGCTTGACAGTCCTAACTTTTGATCATTAAAACTCTCTTCTGAGTGTGAAATTATGGTTTGCTGTAAACGATTAATTTCAATGGAGAAAGGAAAGATGAGAAGAAGAGGTAGAATCCTAACAACTTAATAGAATTACAGCACCACCTCCCAGGGCCCCCTATAAGTTAACACATTGTCTTCTATGATCATTATTCTTATCAGTATCACAAGACTGAGGTCCTGCTACACAAATTACAGCGCGTGTGTTCGTGTTTTTATGTGTTTGTGCGTGTGCTTGAGCAATTCACCTTCGTGAAGGAGTGTTCACCTCCGAGGCAACTGATTCCTGAGATGAGCGCCAAACGGAATCTGGGGAAAAACAAACAAACAAAAAATAAACAAACACAAATAAATGACCAAGTTTTGTTTTCATGACACATTCCTAAAAATTACCATCATAGCCTTTAATAAACTTGCAAAATAAATAAAAATGTGGCAAAAAAACAAGAATAAAATCAGAAACCCCAACATCAGTAATAGCTTCATATATGACTTTATAAAGCCCATTATTTAAAAATGCTTTATACATGTTTATGTATACATGTTTAAATTTTTTTTATTTATTTTTATAATCCAATTGATTCATTCAAATTGCCATTAGATTCTGCTTAAAAGTACAGTATTTATAGAAATAATAACCTTAAGAACAGTGTAATTTCTAACACTGTGACAAAATTAGACTCCTATGTAAAACATGTAAAACATGTAAAACATGTACCCCTGAACCCATGAAAACAAACTTAAAAAATTTTTTTTTTTTTAATTAAAACATTAATATCATGATATAATGATTAACCTAATGTCATCAGTTAAAACATACATTTTTTTTTACTTTTTTCAATATTTAGCTATAAAACATGCACATATGAAAGTAGATTTTTTTCCTTGCATGTCAGTACATTTTTGGCTGAATGGTTCTCAAACACAAACACACGCACAATTTTCAGTTCAGTCGAGGTCATCACAGACAAGAGAGGACATCACAGTGATTGCTTCACAAAGCCCATCTGGACAGGAAACTGAGAGAGGAAATTAAATCTCTATCCCTTGAAAAAAGGGGTAGTCCTCATCTCTTCTGATATAGCACCAGCACACACACACACGAACCTTTCCTTCTGTGCATTACATTTATTCATCTACAGTCCATACTGTTCTGTATCATTTTTCTGATCATCATCATCATCTGATTCCTGTGATACGTTTACGACCACAACACTGTTTCATGTGTAAAATGATTGGCAGGTTTATATTAATGCACTTGTCATTGGTAAGAGACCTACTGTAGGAAACAGGTTAGATTTAGAGGATTCCTAAATCTCTAAAAGAAGGTGGGACACTCGAGCAGTGCTGGAGGACTGGAGGGAATGTGGTGCGGTGCGGGGTGTGATTACAGCTTTGAGGTAAGTTGGTGCTGGCCCATTTTTAGCTTCGTAAGCATCAGTAGTATCAATGTTTTAAATTTGATGTGGGCAGCTACAGGAAGCCAGTGGTGAGAGAGAAAAAGTGGGGTGGTGTGGGAAAATTGACGAATTCTTCTGATGTTATAAAGAGGAAATTAAAGAAACATTAGTGTTTGCATCGTAAGGAAAAAGTCTTTAAATAGTATTGTGATTAAGAGACAAAAGTGAAGATATAACTATGCAAGTTTACACTTTATTTACACTATCCATCCATCCATCAACCCATCCATCCATCTATCCATCTATCTCTAAGAGAGAAAAAATGGGGGTCTGGAGAGGGAATGACTTGTTTTTTTATTGTTTGGAGTTGTGTGAGAACTCCAGAACAGGAATTGAAAAATATAATTTGTCTTTGTTTAACATGCATAAATCTGTTGGCAAATTGCAGTAAACAGACATGTAATATATAAACAGCCATATGTTTATAATAAAATGTACCAATGCACCAAATTGTTTTGGCATTACTATGACTATATTTGTTTAGTTCTTATTAGACTAGTGAAATGCACAAATCCAGTATTCATTAAATATGCCTAGAAGTAAACAATTCAATAGACATTTTTTTATTTGCAACTACATGCTGAGCTATTTTATTCTGTACTCAATAACTGCTGCAAACAAAGAGCCGAGCAAAACAAGCAGAAGATAACATTTATAGTACTTTTCAAACATGCTTTGAATATTGAGCTGCACTGACTGATGCCAAACGTGACGACATTGCTCGTCCAAGTATACACCATGTGTACCTCTGTAGTAGTATTAGTTACAGTACAGTGCTATGTACATGCGTTTGTGTGTTTATGTGTATGTGTGTACACATGTAAATACCTAGCGTACGGCGAATGGAGTCACTGGTACTTGGGCGAGAGTTGAAGGAGGAGTCAAGCCTGTCAGGGGCGGCCCTGAATAAACACACATCATGATGCATATATAACTACAACTTTTAAATTATATACTGTGTTTTAATAATTTTTCTGTAAAACTGATGTAGTGTTGAGTATGAGTAGAAAAAATTATGAGAGAAAAAAAGGGAAACTTTTTAGTATTTTTTATATATAGACAGAATATGATAAGGTCATACACTGAGTTTCTATACGAGTTTGGTGTGACAGGTCTCCTGAGAGGCTCATCTGTACTTTGAGACGCATGTGTACTCGATCTTTTCATCTTGGCCATGTTGGTCATAATCTACAATAAAGTACACAAAACACACTTTCAAACATGCAAATGCACTCCTCCCGATAATTTGTTTTAATTCTCATTTTATATCTGTCAGAAGTTCAGATTTGGAGATACAGATTTTTTAATTTAAAGTCCATGAGACACTGAAAAGCTGTTTTTAATACAATTTGAAAATCAAATAAATGTGTAAGTGGATGAGGAGGACGTACTCCGAGATACTCTGTAGTCAGTAAATGTTCTCCTGAAAGCTCTTTAGGCTGGGGTTGAAGATCTTCCTCTTTGTCCAGATCTGGCTCCATCATGTCCTCCTGTTTGACGCGCGCACACACAGACACACACACAGACACACAAACACAGACACACAAACACAGACACACACCCAGTACACCAGCTACATCACTCCATCTTCATTTCAATGCAACACTAAATATTTGCAGTGAAGTTAACTGTAAAAAGTAAACTGTGGCTACTGAATGAAAGACTGAGATGATGCAACTCTATAACTTCCTGTTTAGCAGGTGTTAATGCAGAGAAGCGCAACACCATCACAATATAAAGTACATACATATATTCCCCATATGTATACCTTCCCCTAAGGGGCCCAAATCTGTTCCAAAATGAGAATGCCCATGAACTGGGCCATGGCCTGCACAGAGCTCTAACCTCAACCCCACTTGTGGTTGAAGGAGCAAATTCTCACAGCTGTATTCTTAGTGGAAGGACTACCCAAAAGAGCATAAGTAAAAGCTAAAAAAAAAAAAAAAAAAAAAAAAAAAGCACATATGGGAACTAATTTCCATATCTTTATTGCTTCTGTAAAGCCGATTTGTGACAATGACGATTGTTCAAAGTGCTCCAAAATAAAACTGAATTGACCTGAATTTAATTAAATATTTCAGGAAAAAATCTGGCTTCTGCCAGAAGCTGGAAACTCGGGGACGGTTGGTCTTAAAACAAAACAATGGCCCTCAAGAAATGGACAAAGAAATGGCAGCAACAACACAAAAACAATTAAACTCTAAACTTGAACCTCAACTTAAAAAATAGAAGAGGCCAATTCACAGTGGAAGAGTGGTCCAAGATCCCTCCACAACTATTTCCTTCAATCTTGTTAAACACTACACACCGTCATTCTCACTACACCAGAAAGGCTCCACCAAATGCATTATCATTAAAAACTTGTTGTATCGTCACATAAAAAAAATAAAGTAAAATAAATAAATCAATTATTGATTTAAAGATTTAAAACATTTTGTGGGGGTTAAGCTGAAGTTCTTCCTGATCTCTCGTTGTCTTCCAGTGATGTTCTTCCACACTTGAAGCACGTGTGCCACTCAAAACATCTCGAACAACTCATTGCAGCCTTGCAAGCCGACTTATTGCAAGTCTTGCAAACTTGCAGAATCATGTCAAGCGTCCCTGCTGCAGATTTGAGCAGTTTCACACAGAATTTCATGTTCGCACTTTGTTTCAATTTGCTGTCCACGATGAAATAGCAGATGTGGTAACGCACATAGTCAGATTAGCACCAGTAGCACCAGTTGCCTCCCGATGTACACAGCACGATACCTTTTGGCACACTGACTTATGAAAGAAGGTTGGTCATGTGACTGTGCGTGCAGCTATGTGCTGCCATCTGTCGGTGTGTTACAAAACTAGTAGTGAAACTTTTAAATACCACCTTGTAATTTAAAGATAATTTTACACGCACCTCATCTTCATCTTCGTCTTCATCCCCTGACTGCAGATCGTCTTTCGGTATCTCCTCTGATCAAAGCAACCAGAGAGATTAGAAAACGGTAGCATAACGTTAATTAATTTAAGATTCCAGAAAAGTAACATTTTATGCAAAATATATAAATATCAAATAGTTTTTCATTTTTAGCAGTAACAAATTAAATAAAATCAGTACTTGACTTTACCACAATTTGTCTTTAAAACTGCATCCTTGTTCTCCGGTATACTGTTGTATAATTTTAAATCAGATGGCTAATTTTCTTAAGCATCTTAAAGAATGAACAGGAGACACTGACAGTTGTATTTTTGTCTTTGTTTCTCTTCAGATTGCTGTATGAAAACATTCTAATGAGGTTAATTCCATTAAGGAAACAGATAAAACTCGAAACATCATCCAAATCAGTGATTCTCAATGAGCAGATCAGGGACAGTTTGGTCTTTGATAATATATAGCCATCAGTTAGAATCAAAGTGGTAATGTGTTAGTATTTATGCTTGTATTTAGTTAGAAGGCTGTACAACTAATCGACTGATCTCTTGCAATGAAATAGGCTAATCTAAAAGCAATAACTAAAACTCAAGGATATCTACTAAAATATCTGATACCATGAGGATTTATTTGCATACAACTATATCATGCATATAGTGTATCACTTTAAGTAACTTGATGTATTTAATGTATGAGCTACTTATACCCGAGTTAAGCTGCTTGATGATGAACTCCATCTGTGTGTTCAGTTCAGGATTTTCCTCTTTCATGTAACAGCGCAGGATTTCCTCCAAACTCTGAAAGACAGGTAGTGAACCCTGCTTCATATTTTTGGTCACACACTCTTCAGAGAACATTTTACTGCATATGTGAAAGTTCTTTTTTATGCACCTATATTTTAAATCATCACCAGTTATCAGCAGGATGAGTAGATAAAAGTCAGTTTTGAACTGAACAACATTTTAAGGAATAATTAACAAATAAATACTGCAAAGAAAAACGAGACATCTAAAGATAATGGTCCATGTTTCCACAACAGAAAAAAAAATGTGAATAATTAATGTTAATTAATAATATTAACATATTAATAATAATATGAAATGAGCAAATATAGGGTTAATAAACATATATTTGGTTTATTGTACTCGTATAGCAAAATTTAAATGGTATACTTTATTGGGACTTTCCAGACCTGCCTGCGCACCCTGTGTCAACATATCCTCAAATGATGTTAAAGTAGTAATAAAAACTCCATATGACTAAAATTATGCCGAGCACTGACCACTAATTGAACTTTGGGAGAAATTTGGGAGTTCACTAATTGAACTTTGGGAGAAAACTGAAAAATTTTGAAGTGGTCAGGAACACTTCTTTCTTGTGGCAGGCCTTTCTTGTGGATTGCTCTCTTAAACACGACGATACATGTGTGTATTTTAGTGCTGAATTAGTCATGCACTTAATTCCTACTTACAGCACTGCAGGATTTGTAACTTAAATTAGGGAGTTATATTCAGAAATGTAATTACAGGAACGTCTTAGAACACATAATTTCCTGTAGTTTCACTCTCGCTGGCTGTGAGAACATGCAAAGAAGTTCAACAATCTCTATAAACGAATTCTGACTGCATATTCCCAAGAAACAGAAGATTCCCAACATGAATGTTTTTCATCTATTTGTATGTTATATCTGATCAAACGTTGTATGCCTATGTGAGTAAAGTTAAGCATCATCGTTAACAAAGTCCAATGAGCATATTCAGATTATGTCTTTTTGTGCTTTTTAATTATTTGTCTCAGCAAATCCTCAATGAATATGTGAAAATCAGACAGTGAGAAGAAAGTTTTTTGAGCATTGTAAAGCATGCTCAGATTCAAATGAATGTTTTTTTTTTAAAGCAAAATGTTCTATGTATATGAAGGCTATGTGTGTGTGTGGGTGTGTTTTAATGTTAATGTTCAACACTAACCATTTCTTTGGCCTCTTGTCTTAATGTTGGGACACTCAAGATACTGTAAAGAGCTCCATTTACATAGTACCGGATCTGCACACACACAAACACACCTCAGAGCAATGACATTGGAAAATTAATCCACTTCAGAATTCATCTGTTTAAATCAGCAGTCAAATCATCAAAAGAACCAGTTTTATTAGCCACCTTACATGTCTACTCCATTTGATGTGATGGTGTACTCTGGATCAAGAACAGTTCCTTCCCATGCCCTTATCTTCTTTTCATTTTAGTTGAAACATCATGTCAAGCTGATGATTGTCTTAACTGTCCATAGAATGTGGCTGCAAAACTATACATGCTATCATATAAGGTTTCTGGGGATTATAAATTGTTACAACTTTGTGAAATAAATTTATTGAAATACAGTCTTCTCCTAATTCTCGTCTTGACACTGAAATGCCTAAATCAAGATGGGTGTGCCTCATCTGGCCAAATGTTCTTTGCCAGCAAAATAATTTCTCTGTCACACAGCACAGTTGTTTCTGTGGTCTCCCTTGGCTTTTGGTGTACCTCAGCTCACCAGAATGTTCCTAAAGCCCTCTCTCTCTCTCTCATACGACAGACACAGGCACAGACGGACACAGAGCTATTTAAAAACCTAAAACTTTTTGAAATTAAAATGCTGTAAGCATCGAAATCTTTGTTAGTCAGTTCATAAAATATAAAACAATGACCTTTCGCTTTTTGTTGCTTCATAATTCTCTTTGCAAACTCTCTTACTCTTTCAGGTATTTAAAGTAAATTTACAAGTATGCTTGTGCGATTTAAGAGCAACGTCACAGTGCATCTGAATTAACTCGACGCACAAGATTTCTGTTGTTGAAATGGGAGGGTGTTAGAATGTCAACAGTGAGCAAAGTACGAGTTCATTGTTTTAGAAATTCTTCAGTAAACTTCAGACCCTCTCACTGTTTGATAACACCCAGCCAGTGTACACCATTACCACACATACACACCCAGTCCTGACGTACTTATTTAATAAAATTCCTTACAAAAGGACTAAGATTCAGTCATATTAGACATGCTCTAGACATGTTCACAATTTATCATTCATCATCATCGTCGTCATCTATACCGCTTAATCCTGTATATAGGGTAGTAGGGGTCCTGGGGCGTGTCCCAGGAAACTTAGGGCACGAGGCGGGGTACACCCTGCACACAGTGCCAATCCACCACAGTCATTATGTTCACTCATTAATTTAAATTTTCTATTTTTTATTTATTTATTTTCGATTTTAAAGTGTAATAATTTTAAACAAAAATGCTGTACAGTTTCAAAATCTTAAGGGTTATTTGTATAGTTTCAGTGGGTTTTGAAGTTTATTCCTCATTGTACTAGATCTCAGTAAAACCTGGTGTGAATTATGTAACAAAATGTGTTCTAATGTGTGTTTTCAGGAGGAACCGTTTTGTCCCATAATTTATACATGTACACAGTTATAAGCACACACATTACTGTATTGACACAAATGTTTGATTACAGGTCCTCTAGATTTACAATAGGTAACAGACACTAGATCAGGGCTATAAGAGTCTTTTTCAATATTTTTATATGTTAGTTGATGTTCACTAAATTGATTGGACAAGCTACATTCCAAATGAGCTGGATTGTAGGCATGAATGCCACACACTATCTTACAGATGGCATCTGTGAACCTCCATCATACCCTCTCTCACCCGGAAAACAAAGACTCTTCCATCCGGATGATGTTTGTAGACTATAGTTCTGCTTTAAAAACTTTCTATTTATTCTATTTTATTCCATTATATATTTATTTTTACTTTTTTAGTTGAATTCATTGTGGGACTTCAATTTAGGATAAAATGTTTTAATGTCATTTTAAAATAAATAAACCAAAAAACTAATGGGAGTGATTTACTGGTAAGCTTTATAAGTTTTGACAGAAGGGTTCACAAACATGCTGAGGTGTGGCTGTTTGAGACTGGGATCAATGGTATGCAAAAAGGTTTTCATGAATGGGAAGTTTCAGTTGTCATGTAGGTGTGAGTATCTTGTCAATCTTTGAGGTTGCAGGACAAATAAAGACTATGTTCCTTAACATACCTCATGGTTTTCGTGTCCTAACAAGTCAGTCAGAACCTTCAGTACAGGTTTGGCTTTTTCTGCACATTTCTTTTTTCCTATAAAATAATTGACATGCCTTTATGTTCTCGCCTATAACAAAATACATCTTAAATATTTTTATTTACAAATAGATGGGTCACAAATTAAAGGAAAAGCTGGTGATTCTGTTCTGCTGTGGATAAATGTATTTATTTTTAGAAGCATGGTTCTTCCTTTGAATGATCACCTGTATACAATTATATAACATCTCTATCCTGATGTGCATGGTCTCTTTTATGCTGAATCTGCCCAAGTCACATGACATGATTGTTTACTCAATGATATGAGGAGGAGAAAAATGAATAAATCAAATGCGATGATCTTTACACTCACAACAGCTCAACTTAACTGAATAATTGAGTAATGTGCTCTGCACCTCCAACACCACACGAGGGAACATCTTATTGAAAGACAGCTCTTTATCCGTTTAGTACAATTCCAAAAAAGTGTGAAGAGGATTAATGAAGAGGAGCACATAAGCTGTTCTTGAGACTTGGGATGGCTAAACATTTTAATAAAACCTTTTTTCCTTTAATTTGTCACCTGTCTATATGGTAGTGACCATGACAGGAGTGTTAAATCTCTGTGGCAAACACATGAGTGTGGTGTAATGTCATTAGTGTTTACCCTGAGTGCGCAGACAAAGAGTCATCAGCAGAGTTACAGCGCACTCCACCGTGTAATCAGATAGAGAGTCGGAGTCCTGCAGTTCGTCAACCAACCACGCAATCAGACCCAATCTGATCAGAGCTGACTGATGGACCCGTCTGCTCAAACACACATACACACACCAGATATAGAAATATTGTAATAGATAACTGAGATAACAAGTAAGTGCCTGAGACAGTAAAATTCTGAGCGACAGGGTTGTGTGATGAAGTGAAGTTACTAATAAAATAATACTGTTTGGTTACAGTTAATTATTATCTTATAACAGAACAAATACAGATGAACTATTTAATTCCAAAGTACCAATAAGTACAATTATTAAAAATAAAATAAATTATGTGGTGAAGCGTGATGCTTATTTAACATTTATGGAGTCTCCAGTGTCAGCACTCAGTAGTAATTAGAGGTAACGCTTTCCATCGTCCGTCATGCTACATTATTTTCCACCCTATGAAAATTAAGTGAAGTGTGTTTATAGCTGCTGTAATGTAATTGAGAACAGGAGCTACCGTCTTTTGCCATGAGACATTAAGTGACCTGTTCTGTTGTCCTCAGTTTGGATTCTGTTTCACATGGACATCGCTCTGGATGAATAAGCATGAATGTAGATGTAAGCAAAGAATGAGAACAGGTGGGAGTGCATGTGACAACTTACCTGACGCTAAGTTTCTGCAGTGCCCCCAACACTTTCTCTCTGGTCACTGAATCCTTCTCCTCCAACTGAAAACATTCAACTAACAGCTTCAGCAGAGAGGAACATTGAGACAGATACACACGACCTAGACGGGGGGTAAAAAAAAAAAAAAAAAAAGACTTTCAAGGTGCTTCATTTGGAAAGGGTTAAATAACAGCATTCAGAAAAGAAGATTCCATATGCGCTATAACACACACTATATTATAGACTATTTTTCTGTATCTATGATTTACAATCTTAATTAACTGCAACATAACAACTAAGTGCTATCTATACCATTAACCCAAGTGATTAACTAGTTTAGATTTCAAGAGGGAAAATATCAAAAACATGAGAAAAAAATGAAGTATGTCAGAATTTGTGCTAATTAGTCTTCATTCAAGTGATATTTCTGGCATGTTCTTCCCATAATGCACTGCGAGCAGTGAGTCAGTTTATAAATGTTACATTCTAATGTGCAATAAAATAAAACAAATGTAATCTTAAACCGAAAACCTGTGTGTTTAGTGCCTCTGTGTTAATCTCATATGCCAACATAATTTTTTATTCTACACAAGTATTACTTTATTACCCAGAAAGTCATAATTAAATAATCCAGCTGGCTCCTCCTCTCTCATACTTACCCTCAGACAGAGAGGCAAAAGTGTTAAGTAGGCGAGCTGTGTACTGCCTCACTGTCTCATTCTTCGATTTGATGAGGTAAACCACAGATTTCTAAAAAGCAGAGCAAAAAGGATTTGAAAAATTATCCTGATGAAATCTGACCTCATGTAAGTCACATGAAATATCATTAATATATACCAATCTCATAATTATAACATTAACTTGTAAAATATATTTTGAGTTAATTAAGCAATATAAACTATGCATTCCTCATAGTAAATGCTGGATAGAGTAGTTTGACCAGTTTATTTCCCTTGGACCACAGCATTGTGATGAATGACAATGATTAATAATTTTATTTATTTAGAGGTAATTTTAATATTGTGAAACATCTATGAAACAAGTTTCCCTTTAAACATCCATTATAGCAGCTCTAAATGTTGTCAAATCAGATATAAAACAATGGTGTTTCCTCATCAGCCTACCATTAAGACAAAAGATAATGGTACAAAAAAACTGCAAGGTGTTTTCAAAAGATGTCAGAAATCATACAGTTATAGCTTCCCCTCTTACTGTTACAAGGAACTGATGCTGACAATCTTTTATAAATGTTAAGCATCTCCTTTTAAAACAATTGGAAAAAAATGTTTAAGTGGCGTATCTGCCATATAAGTGAATGAGCTGTGACTATAAAAATGATAAGTCATTAGAACAAGCACATTAATACCAGTATATAACCTGCACTTTCATAGCCGAACTGCTGTTACAGAACATTAATCAACAACTGGCCAATTAGAAATGCATAATATATACTGTACATGTAAATACACTGCATTTGCAACGTATTCACAGTGCTTCACTTTTTCCACATTTTGCTATGTTCCAGCGTTATTTCAAAATGGATTAAAGTCATTATTTTCCTCAAAATTCTACAAAAAAACATAATGACAACGTGAAAGAAGTTTGAGTGAAATCTTTGCAAATTTATTAAAAATAAAAGTGTGTACATAAATGTAAAGATGGTTTATGTGTTGTGAATGTAAATGGACTCAGAGTTAAGAGTTGTTTGTTCTGTTACCTGTTTAGTGGTGTAGCAGTTTAACAAGTCGTTACTGATGAATGCCTGTAGAACCGTGTCTCTCTGCTCACCCTGTATTGAGCGGGTCAGCCTCTGAAACCAAAAACACACAAATGCACCGTCACCTACTATTAAAACACAAAGCTCACAGGCGTCCCACTCAGGTGTCTCACAACGCTCACTGATTGATTTCTGTCTGTACAAACAAATAGCCAAAAAATTATATAAGAATGGCATCCTATTTAAGATGCACCGATTATGCTATGGATCTGCTGTGAATTAATGACCACCTGTGTGGAGACCTACACATACACTGTGTTGCAAAAAGTATTCGCTCGCCTGCTTTCACATTCATAGCCCTCCACACCAAACTCACTCGTCCATGTCTTTATGGACCTTGCTTTGCGCACTGGTGCAAAGTCATGTTGGAACTGATGCGGGGTTGTTTTTCAGTCCCTGGGCTTGGCCCCTTACTTCTAGTGAAAGGAACTCTAAATGCTTTAGGATACCAAGACATTTTAGAGAATTTCATGCTCCCAACTATGTGGGAACAGTTTGGGAATGAGCCCTTCCTCTTCCACCATGACTGCGCACCAGTATACACACCAAAGTCCATAAAGACATGGATAAGTCCTGACCTCCACCCGATAAAACATCTTTGGGATGAATTAGAGCGGAGACTGTAAGCGAGGCCTTCTCGTCAAACATCAGAGTCTGACCTCACAAATACGCTTCTGGAAGAAAAGTCCTTCCCAGCCTTCCCAGAAAAGTTGAAGCTGCAAAGGGTGGACCAACATCATATTAAACCCCATAGATTAAGAATTGGACGTTACTCAATTCATATGCATTTCAAGGCAGGCGAGCGAATACTTTTGGCAATACAGTGAATACACAAAGAAAAAGAAAGAAATTAAGTATTCCTTCTAAAGTAGCTCTACAATTTACAGCCTTATAAAAACATAATTTAATGCCATGTGTGTGTACCCAGCGTAGGGCCTGCAGGAGCAGAGCTTTCAATCGGTCTGATCCACTGATCAGATCCCTCTTCAGTTTCTCATAGTCCAGTGAGGGCAGCAGTGGGACGTCTTTACTCCTCCTAATGATAAACAGAGACAGAGGAGTCACGCAACCACAGCTCTGACAGACAGAAAAGCAAAGTGCATTTGAAAACATTGCAATAACTCTCATACCACAGTAAAGCCCTCAAAATCCTGTAGATGTGAAAATAATTTGAATGCATCTATGGTGCAATATGAGATTCTTGGAAATTAAACACAAGATTATATGTATGTCTTGATATATTGTTTTTAATCATATCTTGGTTAATTAATCATATATTTAGTTTATTTATCTTAAAATACATTATATAATTTTATAAATTACATAATAATAAGTAAATGGAACTGTATTTAAGATGTGTGTTCTTGCTAAGATGCTATGTTTTGTAGTAAGTTGCTGCAAATTTTTACTTACTGTGCTGCAATGGATGCACGTAACATGGACGAGGCCTAAGACACACAGACAGAATGTTGGGTAATTACTGTAATATTAAAACGTAACATGAGCATGTGTGTAGCTGTAGCAGGTCAGTAGACTGTGTGTTTATATAGTTAGGGGTGCATGCAGAATTATGTCTTTAACAAACATGCCCATGCAGTGAGTCCATACACTGAAATTGGGTTAATCAGCATTCTGACATTTTTATTTTATAGTTCTCTATTTTCTTTTGCTATTTCTTTTTGTCCAATATTTGTTTCTTGTTGTTTGTCCTCCTCCACTTTCCTTTCCTCTCATTCGTTCTCTTAACCCTTCTTATTTAAATATTGTTTCTTTCTTCCCCTCTCATTTATTTTTTGTTTCTATTTGGTTCCTTGAATTTACATTTAATTTATTTTCTTTCATTTTCTCATTCTTTACTTTTAATTAGTTTCCTTTCGTTTCTCTTTATTTAGTTTTCTCTTCATTTTTTTCTTTTATTTCCTGACACTAAATTTACATTTTCCTTTTATTTAAATTCAGCTGATTTATATAACACTTTCTATTTCTTTCCTCTCCTCTCACTTTCCTGTTCTTTTTCTCTCCTCTCCTATCCTTGTCACAGGCCATTATGTTGAAACACAATCCCATACAAATTGAGGTACAGAGACTAGAGTGAAACGTCAGGGTTATTAGTGGTTTATTTGTGCTTGGAGGGACATTTATGCTTCATTTAATAGTAAAATGTAAAGGCTGACATTTCAAAGCTTTAGGCAAATATTAGATATGAGCGGGAGCTTTCCAGTTGACCTAATCCAAACATAATGTGCCTCTTTCAAGTGTTTTTCCAGCGTGTGCATGTTTAAGGTGTGTTTAAGGTCTGAATCTTAAAGGAAGGATTTGATATTCTATGAAGCATGACGTCTGGTCAAACATAAATTTAAATGGGTACAAGAGAGACTCAGTGGCACACCATTCACAAATCTACGTCAACATCTCCACTTTTAATGGCATATAATAAAAACGATACTCACACTGATTTCACGCAATGATTTTACACACCTTAATGCAAACAAATATATTTTTAAAAGTTATACATTTAGTAAAGAAATCTTTACTTTTAACAACTTAACTTTTATAAACTATTTTTGGACTTGTCATTTTAATTCTTACTATAAATATAAGCCGGATATTAAACTGCTGGCCAAAAGAAAGTATGTATTTTGATTAGATAATTACTGCAGTAATTATATGTTTTAGTTACTAAAATGCATGCACATTTAATCCAGAATCATGTCCTAATATGTATTCTGTACAAGTAGGGAGTGTGAACTACAAATTATATTTTAGTATTGTTAGGCTAAATAATTAATACACTGTTGATACTTCTGCATAAACAATTTATCAAAATAGACTTTTTTAACAATGTAAAATGCAGACAGAATTTAATTTCTTGTTTAAAGCATACTGCAAAACATGTAAATAGAAAAAAAATGTGAAAGAAAATAAAGAAAGAAAAATAATATATTAAATAAAATAGGCCTATCTCTGAGAATACTCTTTTAACTGTTCTCAACAACAATAACAGGCTAACTGAAAGATTTATAAATGTATAAATACAGTTAAATACAACAGTAAAAATATAAACATAAGAGCTGCACCAAGCACTGAAAATGCTATTGCCATGATTAATTTTGATAATATAAATAGACTAGAGACAATTCCTGGAGAAATTGGGAAGTAGGGAATTGGGAAGACATGAGGCTAGGTCCTGGCTGACTATGTCTGTGTGTCAGTGGAGGAGGCATTGTTTACCAGGTAATGGTCCTAACTCACACAGACAACGTAACATGATGTCTCTCTGCCACTGAGTATAATATAGCAGCTTAATTTTCCCCATACACTTATCCTGAAATGCACAGGTGTCCTTCTAAGGCAGATATATCTAGAACCTTTGGGGCTAGAGCTCTTCTTTTAGGACAATTTTACATGATGTCAAGTTTGGTGTCTGTAGTACAAAAAAAAAAGATGGATTTTAAACAAAATATTTGAGTGAATTTTTATTTTTTTCTGAAAGAAAATCCATTCTGTGTCTTTTCCCTAACAAACTTGGCTTGACCAATTGTTTCCAGAAGACCTGGATGAATTGTTTTTTTATAGTTTTGTGTGCAATTTTGTGTTCACTATAATCAGACAGAAAGAAATGGAGGTCGTTTTTTGATGATTCACTCACTGTACATTTTCGATGGCAGTTTCAATTAAGTGAGTCTGCAGAGAGTTCAGAGCCAGTTTTAATGGGGCTATGCTAAGTATTAGAGATTTTTAGCCATTTGAAGTGATGTGACATTTTCCAATAAGACCAAAAACAAGTTAGCTAGGAGTCAAGGGATCAAAGAAGTTATTTTTACATTTTTATTAAATATAATAATTATTAAAAAAAATAAATATAATAATTTGTGAAAAAGAAGTTTAGACGAAAACAATACATACATGTAATTTTAGGCTAAAGATCTAAATTAGTTGTTCCCTTTTCTTAAATTTAACATCTAATGTATAGAAGTCTGAGCCCAAAAGTGAATTTTTTTTATGAGTCAAGTTTTAATTGTACCTTTAAATACGACAGTTTGTAGAACCAAGATTTAATATTTCTAGAGGGATTTGAACCAAACATACTAAAAGTCATGTCCTATGTATAAGAAGCTAAATGCAAATATGTGATATAGCTCCAAAGCTCCTAAACTGTAAAAAAACAAAATTTACTTGATAAATGTTAAATTAATTAATATTGTATTGTTGGCCCAACTTCGTACAGTGGTATTTGTTGAGACAACAGGTAACATTGTGTTCTTGAAAACTTTGGAGACACAGACTGAATAAAGAACTGACAGCAAGAGAACCATCGCTGAGCTACAGTGAGGAGCTTTTATTACCTCCCTAAGTAGATATACTGTGAAACTTATTTTTGTTTTTACAAGAATTCTCTTTTCCTCTTTAACCAGACATCTGCTGTGAAGGATTGAGTGAGAGGGGTGACAACTGGCCTTCTGGAGCTACAGAAGGAGCCTGAAGAAGCTGTTGAAGTTAGTAGTCCTTAAAGGCCTGGGTGACTAGGCAGCAGCTTTAGGAATGATGGTGTAATATAAGAGAATCACTAAGAGACTGATATGCAGCTGGTGTTACTCATGTATTTTATTATTTTATTATAGAGGGCGTAATCTCTTATTTAATGCAGAACACTGTTTTAACTTTGACTGGTTTTGAATGAATAAAGTTTTTTTAAGTAATGTTTGTGTGTTTTAATTGTTGGCATAATGTTAGGCCAACTTGTTTTTATAGAAAAACAATCACTTGAAACCAATTACATCAATGGGCTACAATGGAAGGCAACTTCTCTTTTTTGAGTAAATAAGAAGTTGGGCTAAGTCAACTCTAGACAAATATAATTAATTGAGTACACAACCAATACAACTTGAACTGACTTGTGTCATGCAAATGTTTGAATTATAAGTTGAGTCAACTTAAGTTTTTAAACTGGGTACATGTTGTCTCACCAGCAATGTGAAATATTTTGTTTGGGCAGCTAATTTCTCTATAAGTTGAATAAACTTAAAAAAAAAAAAAAAGCTATGCAACTTGTTCCTAAACTTTACATTGAGGTGGCTTATTATTATTATTTTTTTACATTGTAATAAAGCGGGTTAGAACAGGTTAAATGGTAAATAATAAACGGTTATACTCACTGGGAGTCCACAGAACAAAGACAAACATTCTTACACTGAACACAGACATTCATGTTGATGGAGGGAATGCAGAGACATGCTAATGGACGAGAGGATGAGTGTAAAGGATGAAGACCACATGGACAAGCACGATGCACAATGGAGAGAAGGCGGAGGAAAAAAGATATGAAGATACACCAGAAACTTACATAGCCATCATCATAAGGAGTCATAGAATAATATCCCTTCTCACACACACACACACACACACACACACACACACACACACACACACACACACACACACACACACACACACACAGAGAGGAAGAAGTGGATGAAGAAACACTAAGCAAACAGAACACAGCAAACAGAACATGCCTAATGTTATACCATAGAGTAACTGTCTGTCTTTCACCAATTATTAACTTTGTGCAACACAACATTCCTGGATATAAAAATTTTAGACATTTCTGGAACATGGCAATTAAAATCAGTACGATTTTAAAAGGACCTACACAGTGGGAGGTCATTCATTGCAGATCTCAGTGCTGTTTGGCTAAGTACTTCTGTTTAAGTCTGTTTCGGTGCATTATTGAGTGGGAACTTGTAGTAATGCATGCTGATATTAAATACAAAGCACCAACTCAAAATATGTAAAGATTGGTAGAGATGTAATACATTTACAGAAAAGAAAAGCGAGAGAGAGAGAGAGAGAGAGAGAGAGACTCACTGTTCCAGGCCGTGTAAAATCAATGCTCTGAGCAACACTCTGGCTCATGTGCCCACTAAAGAGGCGCACACCCACACTCTGGAGATACTCAGGGGATATCTATTAAAATAAATAAATAAAAACAATAATAAAAAATAAATAAAACATATTCATTAATCAGACTTTAGCTGGCTTTTATAATTTGAAAGCATGCAACTGTAACAGGAGAACGTGATTGCATCATCAGCATGAGCCAATCAGGTTTCAGTATGCAAATACTGTGACAAAACAAATGACACCAAGATTTTGGGAAAACAAACATTATTTTATACCAAATTCATTTCGCTTTCATTACTACCCGACAATAAGATACCAGCTGTTGCATTTGTTAGTAAGTAAAGTTTACATAAACAAAAAACAAAAAAACAAACAAAAAAACAAGATTTTTCTTGCCATTTTCCCATTGACAGTAGCCTCAAGTGAGTCCACCAGTTCAGCAGTCACGCTGATGAGGTTGTCATAATCAGCCTGGATCTTACTAAACTTCTTCATATACGCAGAAGCCTGCTTCTCTGCTTCAGCTAGCTGCTTCATTTGCTCTACACACACACACACAAACACACACAAACACACACACACACACACACACACACACACACACACACACACACACACACACACACACAAACACACACACAAAAAAAACACAGTGATATGAAGCAGAATACAAAGTTTCTCAAAGCTGAATATACATGCAATGCATTTAAAACATTCTACAAAACAAGAATAAATTTTACTTTGTGTATTTTAAAAACAGTAAAAAAAATTATAACATATTACAGTACTGTAGCAGAGTGTTAATTGCAAAAAGAAAGAGACAGTTTTGTAAAATTATATTTCAAATAAAACTATGCATTTGGGAATATGATAAACAATAAACAGACAATTACCTCTGTTTCCATTTGTGCTCTCTCTCTGTTTAGATAAAATTAAGGAAACATCAATGCCTTACAAAGGGTTTTATAAATATTTATATACAATTTCTGCTTATTCTAAAAACATAGTAGATACACTGATCTAAGCATTTGTGAACTGGAACCTCATTTTGTTGGAGTTAGTGAGTTCTTTGTTTGTTTCGTTTCTTTATTAGTAATGTTACGTATAAATAAAAATACTCTTATGTTTATCAAACTCTCTGCGCTTATATCTGCCCTTTTTGCCCATGGCAATCAACAACAGCCAGAACTACCTGCAAAACCACCAAGTTCGTGACACACTGTTGTGTTTGGAGGCGCGGTTGGTGTGGTGTTTATGAACAAATTAATAAATGAATTAATTCACTGTTGTTTGTCAATTGATTGGTTTAGGAGAGTGTAATGAGTCCCTAAAAACAACATGCAAGCAAACATGGCATGAGGAATGACATAAGTCAGGTGACATGTTATCAACATTTAACAGAAAGGATACATATAAACTGAGTAGCCTTGGTGTAGCTGATGCTTTCAGAGTAGATACCAAAACCATTTCAAGCTTTTTTCTTAAATCTAGAGTCCAGGAGTCCTGAAATCAAAGAAAAAACACACACAACAAAACTGATAAAACTTCTACAAATGTATGATCATTGCTAATTTTGTATCTTTAGTAATATTGTTGTATTTTGCACATTTGAAACAAAACAGGGGCCCTTTACAATCAAGTAACCTTTAGCACAGAAATCACAGATGCTTAATGTTAAATTGTCTCTGTCACATATTGTATAATAGTGTGCAAGCTCATACAGTGTAAATAAAAAACAAGAACAGCAGAGAAACTATAAAATATTTAGTAGAGATTCAGCTACCTACCCCTTACATCAGTAGAAAGTAATTGAAGCTGAGACCAAACAAGATCATAAAGTGTTGGTCACAGCCTTTTTGACTAATGTGAATAAAACCGGAAGTTTGGTGTAGAGATTGTGTTGTGAAATTATAAGTCATATATAGCGTGTTGACTGAGGTGTAAGTGAGGAAGTGCAGCAATGCAGATGATCACCTGAAAGATCTCCTTGAAGGACGGATGTGCTACAGGATTGGGAACAAAAGGCAGCGCGTAAAATGGCAGGAACTCTGTAGTTTGGCTTAACGCTGCTCCTCTCGTCTCTAAAAAGTGTTTAAAATGACTCATCCGCTCATCAAACTCAGCTTTATCCTTTAAAGTAAAAAGAAAATTTAAAGATCACACATAGTCAGATTAACATATCATGCAGTCATTAATCTTTACTGATGAAAAAAATAGCTAATCCATGCACAGTTTAGAACACACTATCATTTCGATAAGTAGCAACTCGCTTATATAGAATTATATGGTGGACAGTGGCATAGAATGGGCAATAGAAAGTTAGGTGGATGAAATTATGCACCCATTATTCCTAGTGCCTACTGTACAAGCCTGTGGGGACAGTGTTATGATACAGGGTTGCTTCTGTTGGTCAGATGGTCTATGCTCAGCAATGTTATGTCTGAGTATGTAAAATTTTGCTGATTCAATAGAGCCTCCTGCTGGTCAAAAACAGTACTGAAGTGTTACGAAACGTCTCATTTCAACATCATTCTCTATTAAGAAGCTGCTGTTAATAAAGCCATGATATAAATCCATGTCAGAGACTTTTTTGTACCCGTTTTCCCATAGAATTCTTCAGTGGATAGACGGAGAAGTGAATATGCAGGTAGAACTCCAGTTTCTGTACAGCTGGGTCGCTGTCACGGACGAGTACGGGCACATTTTCTGTCCACAGCTCAAAAAAGATCTTCATCTCGCCATCATCAAATGAGCTGAGCAGATCTTTCTGCACATGCAAAACAAATTTAAGACGTGCCTGAGAGAAAACACCAGAGAAAAATCTCACGGCACCTTCAGAACACACATGCGCACCACATTGTATTTTCTATTCACAAAATACATAGACAACAATTAAACGTGGTGACAGCCAAGGTGCTTTATGTAGGAAAAGTGGTGGAGCCACGGACACTGGAAACTGAATTTTTGCTACTGTTACTTCAATTATAATCTAAATGAATTATAAAAGCAGACTGCTGTTTCTGTTTTGGTGGGTTAATAGCATAAGGTAATATGTCATTATTGAAAACCTATTTGATTTGAGATCTTACTAAATACATAATGGTTCAGAAACAAGTCAACAGTAAGAAATAAACACATGGCACAATTTGTCAGAGTCTGAATCCGAAGCTCTCACTCCCTTCACATGCAGGTTTACTCCTTTGCCTCTCTCAAACCTCTAATGAATCTTTGATTAGCAAAGATACAATATCTTTATGACATTATAAGATATATTATCTTATATAATGTCTGAGTGGCTTTCTAAACCTCAACATTTGTATTCTTCACTACATGCTAGGACAGGTTAGTGCTCAAGTGTCAATTACCATACACGTCTTTTGTACACCTCTTTGTTTTAATAGTAATTGTGATGAATTTTCAGGATTAAGGACTAGAAATCATCACTCTTACCTGTAAGGTTAATATCTTCGAGTCTTCAGTTAAACTGCTGCGTGTTTTTGGCACTGGTTTTCCTTTGCTCTTGCATTCCTTCTCAAAGACCTTCACTGTTTCCTCCAGCTCACAGAACTTCAGGTACTAGACATTACAAATATATTCATTGGATATAAATATATATGTATAAATATAAAAGGTTCTACTGTTTTACACCACATAAAAATAAAACACTGTTTGATAGATTTATAGACTGTTTAACATACAGAGAACGGTCTCTATTGTTACACTACAATTCATAAAACCACCAGCATTTATAAATATACTTGAATATCCATGTCCTCCTGTTCTCTCCATATACCTATGAATAGCTCATTAACTTCTAAAAGAACAAAGCTGGTTGACATTATCATTGTAACATTATGTTTCCATAACAATCTCCACCCCTTTATCACCAACATTAAACATTCGGATTTGTATGGAAATGTACCCTGGGCACATGTTATACTTAAATATTATATATTGGTTGGAATAAACTCATTTTTTACATCACAAACTGAGCTCAAGCATTAAGCAAAAGTAGCATAAAACATAAAAAATTAAATTCTAGTTACTAAAGGTACAATAGACATGAGGCCTATTTCTTAAATCCATCACACTGCAACAATCCATTTGAACTACTAACAAAATGTTCATTCATACTGTATAAACCTACTTCTCTGATCATCACTAGGAGGTCTGCTTCATTTGCCAAGACGTCCCCCATCTCTTTAGAGCTTCTGGAACTCATGTATCAACAATCTGATAAACACAAGAGCTTGTTATTTCTAGCAGTTATTGAAATATCATAACATAGAGGGTGATGTACAGTGGTGGTGTAAAGTAAATTACAAATCTAAACTAAAAACAAAAGCACATAATGGAGACAAATATTCACAAATACAAGGCATATTAGGATTACACTTCTATATACTGTGAACAATTAATGCAGTCAGTGGCATGTTCTCCCGTAAGCCAAAGGAAGCTGCCTTCTATGCCTTCTTATGTCAAAAATAATAATTTAACAAATTTGCTTCGATAATAAACTCCTCTGTACTGTTGCTGAGTGCTGTCTCTTCACATTATTTTTTGGAATATGTTATAGCGTGTGAAATGTTATACAGTATGTTGTTTACCCTTTGGTTACTGTCACATCCCAAGGATTAGCAGGCCGAGTTGGCTTCCCTTTCTAAAAAAAAATATAAGAAATAAAAATTAACCAATCAGAAAATGCTATCTTCATAGCATCGTCAAACAATGATTGGATAGAACCATACCAAGGAAAGCCAGGGTGAAATTGGCATCCCTTGGTAGGAAAATGAAGGATTAACCAATTAGGTGAGGCTGCTGTTGTACCGCGAACAGATGGTGAAGCCAGATGCCTTTCTACATCACCATTCACAAACATTAGGGAGTGCAGTCATGAAGGGTAGAGACTTTGAGCCTCTAGGAAAAAAAGGATAAAAAAAAAGGAAAGGATAATAAAGAAAAACACTTTAAACTAACCTACCACTAGAGCAGCAACTCAAAATTAAAAACCACAAGCTGCTTACAGCCAGGAAAAAGGAGGAATTCAGACTTTCAGTAAGGAACATGATGTAAATGGAGAATGACTCACTGGTACTGTTAAACTTCAGCCATGGTTTTGATGGCCATGACTCTTATACTGCCTATTGTGCCTTGCTTGCCTGGATTAGCTGCATATGTCATTTTACTGTGACTGTTTAAACATAGAAAATAAAAAATTTGTAAAGAATTTGTTTATATACCAGGATTTATAAGTCATGTGTTTAATACATGTAACCTGCTGAATATTTTAGCAATTTAAGCACTCAGTTATGCATTTGGTAGAGGAGTTTCATGAATTAAATGTTGAGACCCATGTGCATGAGCATGCATGCGAGTTTTTATATACAATCAAATTTGTATGGCGGTGACGTATGATGTACAAAACGCGCAGACACAGAATGATAAAATTAAATAAAAAGTCATATACAGTATAATTGCCAAAAGTATTACTCGTCTGCATTCACATGCATATGATCTTGTGCAACATTCAATTCTTAATCCATAGTGTTTAATATGATGTTGGCCCACTCTTTGGACCTTGCATTGTGCACTGGTGAACGGTCATGTTGGGACTGGTGTGGGGTTGTGTTTCACATGTTGGGCTCTGCCCCTTACATCCACTGAAAGGAACTCAATGCTTCAGCATACCAAGACATTTTGGACAATTTCAGGTTTGGGGATGGGCTCTTCCTGTTCCAACATTATCTTGAACCAGAACACAAAGACTATAAAAATATGGACGAGCGAGTTTGGTGTGGAAGAACTTGACTGGCCTGCATAGAGTTCTGACCTCAACCCGATAGAACAGTTTTGGGATGAATTAGAGTGGAGACTGTGAGCCAGGCCTTCTTGTCCAACATCTGTGTCTGCCCTCATGAATTTACTTCTTGAAGAATGGTCAAAATTTCCCATAAACACACTGCTAAACCTTGTGAAAACCCTTTCCAGGAGTGGTGAAGCTGTTATAGCTGCAAGGTTGGGCCAACAGCATATTAAACCCTATGGATAAAAAAATTGGATGCTGCTCAGAATCATATGCACGTGAAGGCAGGTGAGTGAATACTTTTGGCAATATAGAATAGGTTGCCTCAGTTGGCTTCCACACAAATGTTTCCATACCACGCCACTGAAAGCAGTACAGATTTTTAAAACAAAGCTGAGGTCAGCCGTTGATGATATGAAAATAATATTAAAATAATTTCTACAAAATCTGTGCACTGTCTACAATGGCCAAGAACCATCACACTTTCATTTCCTGTCAACTAAATATCTGCACTAAAAAGAAAGAAAAAATATAAATTCTTAAGTGTTTATAAAAATATAAATTCATGTAAGCATAAGTGTTGCTTATGCTTACATGCACACAAAAAAGATAAGAAACTGTCACTCATCGTCTATATCGCTTTATCCTGTGGGGGTCACAGGGGGCCTGGAGCCCATTCCAGGAGACTTAGGATGGGATGTGCAAATCCATCGTAGAGCACACATACCCATTCACATGCTCATTCACATACTATGGGGAATTTGGTAACATCAATTAGCTTTATCTGCATGTCTATGGACTGTGGGAGGCAATCCAGAGCACCCGGAGGAAACCCACCAAACAGATGCAAACTCCATGCAAAAAGACACGAGCAGAGAATCGAACCCGGACCATGGAGGTGCAAAGCGACAGTGTTAACCACTAAACCACCATGCTGCCTCACTCTCTTTGTATTTTATAATATTTTAGCAATTTTTGCCCAGTAAACCAAATCCAACTAACTAACTTAAATATCAGGTTCTCTGTTTTCTACAAAGGTGACATTTAAGCGTGATGCCAACTGTTAAACGGCTGTGGAACTGAAAACAACACACTGCTGCTATTCTAGGCCAAGCTCGGAACCTCAGCTGGCTAACAAACAACACTAGGCTGCTAACTATTCTATAAAAGATATCTTCATACTTTAGCATTTAAGTCGTTCTAGAAATTAAAAAAATATATATTATCGTATGGTAGTACGTGCTCATGTGTTAAAAGTTAAGATAAATTCGTGAGTTTTAAAAAGAACGCGACAGTTAGCTAACTAGCGACTTTTCCAGAAAGAACACCTAAGGTTACTAGCCTTACCTCAGTCACACAGCTCGCTGGCGAAATTAATCCCTCATATTATTTTTCGTAGCACATTTGCCTCAACATTGCTTAAATAACCTAATCCCACATAAAGTTTGTGAAAATAAAATATGAATTTGTCAGACTGCGTGTAAAAGTTATCATGCGAGCTAACAACGCAGCTAACGGACTAGTTTGTGGCTGGTGCCCATAGTAACCAGCAACAAGACGCTTACTGAATATACCTAGCAACGCAAAGAAACGACCGTAAGTAAGTCTCAAGTGTCGTAAATATGTCGAAGTTTGTTTTGTAGTTTGAGTTGTAAAACGCAAAATGGTCAGCAACATCTAAATCTAATTAATTATTACAGAACGTTAAAAATCTTTAACACGTTTATGCAAAAACAATAATTAAATATATTTTTTCGAGCGTCACAACTTCTTGGAACATTGTTATCTTGTAACGTTCTGTTGCTCCGGAAGTAATTGTATAACGCGGAAGGGTCAAACGTAAAGCATGTTGCTTCGGCGCGGTGGATGAATGAATGCTGCTTCAGAAAGATCGAATACTGAAGTTATTTTACTTTGTATGTGGTTTAATTTAAATTACAAACTGCGAATCAACGCCAGATAAGGTTTCGTTTGAGAGCGTAAGTGACCGAAAGAGATCAACTTATCTAAAATTAGCTCAGAGCACTAACTAGCTGAAAAATGCTAGCATGCTGTGAGTGTGTATCTCAGCCTTGGTCCTAGAGAGCCCTAGCCTTGCTTCATCACATCATGCCCATCCATAAAAAACTGATTAGTGGCATCCAATTCTCTCTGAAAAAAGGAATAATTGTGTTTAAGGAATATTTTAAATGCAGTTTTAGTATGTAAATAGCAGTGCAAATAAAACCGATATAACTTGTACTGTAATTTGGTATTTATGTTAAGCAAATGTTTGTTAAGTGGTATGTTTTACTGTATGTTTTTATTTATTATTATTTATTTATTTTACAGCTGCAGTAGAGAGGGTGAAAGATTAGGCTGATTGCTTCTAGCTCTGAACTTTCACAATTATTTATTATCCAACTAATTTTTTACTTTAATTAGGAATGGGTGGGAAACACTGATCATGGTTCCACTAACAGACATATTAGACGTTTAAGTTAAGTTCCTGAGAATGGGTTGTGTTTGTCCTGACAGGAGAAGCTGCTGTTGGTGGGCTAATAATCAGCAGAAAACATGGCTGGAATTCTGTTTGAAGATATTTTTGATGTGAAAGATATTGATCCTGATGGCAAAAAGTTTGATAGAGGTGAGGAACAGTAAGTTCAGCTCACATTTGCGCACATCTCTCTCTCTCTCTCTCTCTCTCTCTCTCTCTCTCTCTCTCTCTCTCAGCTCTCATTCTGACACATGCAAAACGAGGCTTATGAGCTGAAATCTATGAAAAGTTACTGAGTTAAGAAGTTGAAGAGTTATGATGCTGCCCCTTTTACACTCCTCGCTCTGTGTGTGTGTGTGTGTTTATTGTTCTTTGGTTTCTCTTAGTGTCTCGTCTTCACTGTGAAAGCGAGTCATTCAAAATGGATCTCATCTTGGATGTGAACACTCAGATTTATCCTGTTGATCTCGGTGAGTAAATATACACAAATATACAAGATGCACAAGAAGATAAAATACAGAACTCTTTACAATGCAGCAAACATTTTGGAGTCTCCAGGATCACAATGCATTATACAAGATAAATAACTTGATGCTGTACAATATACACAGTCATACTCAGGGTGCGGATCTGTTCAACACACTCAGCTGTCCCTTGTTAAGCTTCACTTTATGTACAACGACATTAGTGAGTCTCCAAGATTAGCGTGTAACACACAAATACACAACTACACAATATACATAACTTTGTCCAGGATACAGCTATTCAAAAGGAACGGCACCCATCTATACAAAATACACATCTACAAATACAGAGTCTCCAGGATTAGAATGCAGACCACAAAAATAAACAGCTACAGAATGTATACAACCTACACAGTATGAGGTTAAGCAGTCTGACTGAGTGCATAATCAGGAGTATTGTGTTCTTATGTGATGGTCATGTACACAGCCGCAGTGGAACAGCTGGATGTAATAGTGTAATGTTGATGATTTTCAGGAGATAAGTTCAGATTGGTAATCGCCAGCACGCTGTACGAGGATGGCACTCCAGATGATGGAGAGTACAACCCTACGGATGACCGACCGTCCAGGTGACTCCAGCACCCTACAAATCAGCACTTTCTAGAAACGCACATGCAAAGAGTCTGATTCTGATCAATCTGTCAACTCAAAGCCCAACATCATGGCGTAATGACGTAAAGTGTTGCCAGATTGGTGCCAATTAAGATTCTGTTACTTTACATTTTTGTTAGAATATTAAAGGAAAAGAACGGTTAAAAAATGTGCTCTAGACACTGCATCCAGTCCAGCCACCCTGACTCTGCTTGCAGTTTATTTATTTATTTACTTACTTACTTATGTACTCTGTAGCAATGAACTAACATTTAGCATTTACTTTACTTTTATTGCTTTACCTTCACATTTCACAGAGTAGTGTCTAAAACTTTAATAATAATAAAAAAATACTTTTCTATTATTATTATTATTATTATTATTATGTTCTAATCTTTATATTACATTTTTATTCTGAGAAAAGCATAATCTTTATCCTTATATTGAATTTATTTTGTTGTATTAAATGTAATGAAATATATATTTATTAATATATTAATAATTAATCATCATTTAGTTACTTGGATGTAAAAATAAATAAATGCAAACTGAATTAACTATATATAATAATAATAATAATAATAATAATCATGTTTTTAAATGCTTTTTTTAATGCCTTTTCAGTCTATTGTATGTTCATATTATAATTACTCCACAGTCCTAAAAGGTGTGTGTGTTTTCCCTCTCTCTAGGGCAGATCAGTTTGATTACGCCATGTACGGTAAAGTGTATAAGATCGAGGGAGACGAGACGTCAACAGAAGCAGCAACACGACTGTGAGTGTAATTGTTAATATGCAAACTCGCATAGATGTTATTTTTCTGGTTTATAGAATCATTGAAATAAACAATGGTTCTTTTACAAAAAGGAATATTTTAATGATATTTTTTTTATGTCTCAAATTAATTGTGGACGTTGTCTTTCATGGCACGACATACTACAGCAACTGAAAAGTCAACTCAGGCTGTTCTTCTCAAATCCGTTCCTGATGTCAAATCAACTGTTGATTAATCAACAGACTGACATAAAATTTGAATTTAACTGGATCAGGATGTTGCCACAAGTGTTAATTTTCCTTATGTAAGGAGACTTTTAGGCCACCTTGTGTATATCAACTTAAGCATTTTTTTTTTTTTTTTGCTGTAAAAACTTCTCAAGTCTCCATTGGCATGTATGGAGTAAAAATACATATAGTATTTATAGCACAAATAAATTTTTTAGAAAGATTGAAGTTTGACCCTTTCATTCAAAAATGAAATATGATGAAAGGTCATTTTCTCCTTTTTTAATTAATTGATTAATTAATTTATTTATTTTTAGCTCTGCATACGTGTCGTACGGTGGCCTGCTGATGAGGCTTCAGGGTGATGCCAACAACCTGCACGGCTTTGAGGTGGATTCCAGAGTTTACCTGCTCATGAAGAAACTTGCCTTCTAATACAGTTGTGTTGTTTTTGTGTTTGTCTTTGTTGAGCTGAGGGCGACGTGGACTTGCAGCTCTAAAAACTACAGCTGTTTTATAAAAGCTGGGGAAAAGTCAAACCCAATGTGGTAATGATGTAAATAAAACTTTTATATGTATTTATATCAGCCTTTTTCATTTTTGCTCAGTTAATAAAACCAGCACATGTCATAAGATCATCTTTAGTATAAAATAAACAAGTGGTTAATAAATAAGTATTCTGCAGTAAGATTTACCTAGCATGTTGGCTTTTTGATTTCATAATTGGCCTCTGATTAGCAGAGATATCATGTTTGTTGACTTAAGAACTAAGAATCTTTTCTCAAATGTATGTGGAGATCAGTACTAGAAGGGGACATGCTAAAGTCAGAGTTGCAATTAAACATTGAACATTAAAGTAAGAAAGTTGTTTCATGATTGACAGTACATTCTATATATTTTTTTATTTTACAAGTAAGGTGTCTGTTAAGTGATTTTGGCATCAGCAAAACTAAGCGACATCACTATTCATCAGTTTTGTAGAACGGCGCGCGCGCGCGTGTGTGTGTGTGAGAGAGAGAGCGCACGCGCGCATTTATACTACAATGTCACTGCTGTGGTTTAATGAGAGTCACAGGATGGGCTGTTTATTACTGATTTAGGATAATTTCTTTAACATGTAAATGGCTGTATGTCCTATTGTGCTCCCCAAAACAGTATTCTGTTTTTCTTTTACTCCACACATTAGAGGGTAAAAAAAAAATTCTGAATGAAAAAAAATATTACATTTAGTTAGCAGCGTTGGAAACTATACGTAACAAGCACGGCGCGATAATGGTAGCGTCTGGATTTTACTTGCTAATTTGTTTATGTATTGACTACACAATATCTAAAATGTTTCTGGAACAGAAATATTAAGTTTAAATGCGAAGTGGTTAAAGAAATATCAAATTTATAAAAATAATAATAATAATAAACTATTTGTTTTTACTTCCGGAAACTCGCCGTAACCAACCGCTAACCAATCTCTGTGCAGCAGGTAGATGCGACTAGCCAATCCTAGCCAAGCCATGAGCAGGAGGTGGGACTTGATGGAATGAGGAGGTGAGCGTGTATGAGAAAGCCCCGGTGAGAATCAGTAGATACGGGGGGAAATCAGTGCAGTCTGATGGATTTGTATTATGGACGCAGTGCTGATTACATTAACACGCTCTCTCAGTGATTTATTAAAGTCGGCGAGCCAGTTTAAACAGCAGAAATGGATTATGGACGCAAGAGAAAGCTGACATTTATTACAATAGGGCTGGTTTTCCTGCTGAGCGGAGTGGAATATGGTGAGTTTTTTTAAAAGTTGTATAACTGTTATAGTCTATGATCAATAAACACAAAATCTGTGAGGGAAAATAACATTTCTAGCATGACTAGATCAGTCCACTATGAAAGCCACTATTTCACCAAAATGTATTACAAGCTTAGGTTATTTAACCCTAGAGTATTTGTTTATCTATTCATCTATTTATCTATTTCACCAAAATGTATTACATGTATTTATTTATTTATTCATTTATAGACAAACAAACATACTACACATTGTATTTGGACATGGGACATATGTTGCAATACAGTAATGTGTCCAAATATGTAAAGAATGTGCTTTTGTATCTGTAGGGTGGTAAGTATTTACAGCAACAATAAAACCCGAGATTTAATTCTATACACACCATGCTTGTAAATTCCTTGTAAAATCTGACTAAGACAACATCCAGACAGACTGTAATGAGAGCGAACGAAAGAACCATACAAAGACAGACAAACATAAAGTCCAGTGTCTTGTCATTCTCATTAGATAAACTTCTTTCTCTCTCTCTCTCTCTCTCTCTCTCTCTCTCTCTCTCTCTGTTTTCTTCCCCACTTGTCATCAGCGGTGATTTTACCTACAATCTGGCGTTTCCTGCAGACACTGGATGCTGCCCCGTATTTCCTGGGTCTCAGTCTATCAGCGTTCAGCCTCAGTGGCCTGCTCTCAGGTCCATTATTTGGTATCTGGTCCGACAGAACACATGGCACCAAGAAGATCATCCTGTTTGCCAACTGCTTTGAAATTATCGGTAAAACACACACACACATACACAAGTTTTTTAGTTTATAAAATTTCCTTTTTTAAAGAGTCGTTCATTCAATCAATCTTAAACTTTTTTTTCACAAAATAAACATTATGCTGAATTGAGGTTTATTCTTATAATATAATGACTTAAAGACAACACAAAGTCCTATAGAATAGTAGTAAGTGTTTAATAATACACAATGCTACATAATATACAAATAGTAACGTACAGAGTATATTGTATCGCTGTATGCCACATAATAATAAACTAAAAACCTGAAGGAGGAAAGATGATCTGATTAGTTCTCTGTCTCTCTGCTTTTCAGGTAATTTTATGTATTTTATCGGTTTTTCTAAGTGGCTCCTTCTAAGCAGTCGTTTTGTTGCAGGTGAGAAAGAGTAAAAAATTTTATTCCTCGTTTTCATAGTGCATAATAATAATAATGATGGTAATGGTATTTATGTTGTGCTTATACGTACAATAATGTTTAAAATCCAACAAACAAGGTAAATTAATAAAAACAACAGCAAGTTGTGTGATGAAGCGGTTTTCATCTTTGAACACCTTCAGTTATAATGCTGTTTAATGTTTTGTAAAATTCTGCAATGTATTTTGTAGTGCAGTGGTATGTAACATAGAATATTATTGGTTAACTGTAACAGGAATCGGGTCAGGAGCTGGTTCATCTATTTTCGGTTTCTTGACGAGAATCACGGCCCCTGAGGATCGCTCCACAGTGTTCGCTGCTGTCATGGCCTGTAGACAAGCTGGCCTTCTGATCGGTCAGTCTGATAGATTTTTTTTTTTTGGGACCTAACAGGCCAGTTATTACTGAATTTAAAAAATGTTAGAAATAAACATTTGAGTATATTTTGAATTTCATCATTTGAGCAAATTATTCTATGATGTTGCTTTCAAGTTCACACATTACACCAGAAAATGTCCTTCCTCTGTAGGAAATATTTACATAATGTTTGGCATTTTCTCTAGCATGCTTTTTCTAACTGCCTATTTATTCAGATTCAGACAAATTGAATTAACAAACGCAGCTGTGGCAAATTAAATCATTAGGCAAAGATGACTTAAAATAGATACATACATTGAAGCTTGAAAGTTTGCGAACCCCTAATTATAATGTAATACAATAACAAAATTTGGAATTCTATTTGGGTTCCTGTAGCTAATAGCTACTACCTGTTTATAATTTAATATTAAAGGCAATATATGCTGAATATTATAATTGAAAGCTTTCATAGGGCTACTGTCGAGCACAAAGTGTCAAAATGTAGCCAAGCAATTCTTTGGTACGAATTATATGAGTTCACACCTCATTTATTTATGGGGATGTAATCTGGAGTGTTTTGTGTTGATCATTAACTCATTGTACTCTTCCAAAAATGAAGGTCCACTTTTATATTTTATTAATTTTGTGGGGACATCTACTAGCTGATATTATGGGGATATGTCCCCCTCCCTCAATCATCCCCGCTCCCATTTTCCTACACCAGTGGTGTGCTGCAAGTGTATTACATACATCAGATGCAAATACTCTATTCTTTTGTACAAGGGACTTAATCATGTGGAGATTTTGGTACCCCAGAGGGTGTTGGATCCCATCCCCAGCAGATACAGAGGAACAACTGTAGGTTTTGTGTTCTGCATTTTTGTAACCTGATCACTGAATAACTGTTTGGATGCACCTTATTTTAAGAGCGTATTTGTAAATATAGTAGAGAAAAATTACATATTCTATGTTGTAAGCAAAGGAACATGAGGTAGTGTGCATCATGGCTGTAATTCAGTAAAATACAGCTTTGGCGTTCATTCTAATGATTATACACCATTCTGAGGGGTTGCTTTTTTTTGGAAAAAAGTGATGAAAATCAGGAAAACATGCTCAGTCCTAAGATGTCTTGCCACAAGGGAAACTTAAAGTAAAACAAGCACATCGACATAAACCTGTGATTTGGTTTTGTAATAGAAAATCACACATTCTGACCAGTCAGAATCCACTGCATGTGGAGTTTCTCAAGTGCACTTTCTTTATTCAGCTGATATTCTGATATTTTAACAGTTCTTGTCCTTATTCGTGTTATATTTTAGGTCCAGCATTTAACATTTTCCTCAGACTGTGTGACTTCCAGCTTGGACCATTTGTGGTGAATAAATACACCGCTCCCGGGGTAAATCACATACACAAACATATGCGCTAATGGATTTACTTATATCCTTATTACTTTCATAAGTAGTCATTGAAATGGGATGGAGTTTACAGTGTTACTGTGTAAAATTGTATGCAGATTTTTCATGACTGTTGAGTTGCTTAAAACAACCAAATCAGATTGGAGTTTAGGTGAGAACTAAGCGACTGATACAAAACTTGAGTTTATTTGTTATCGGGTGTTAAGGACAGTTTGCAGTCAGATTGTGCAGATGTCAGTCCTGGTGTAGATGAAGTAGTCCATGACCAGGATAATTCCTACTGATATGTAACAAGCTACAAGACTAAGGAAGCAGATGGATTAAACAATGAATTGTATATATTTCCTATTGGGAAATAAGTCGGCACTTACTGAAGGCAGTGATCGATGTTTTTCTGTTGCCTCACATCACTCAGCAATAGTCCCAGGAAAGCTTATCTTAGGCAGGATAGCCAATCTTATAAGCAAAGCGAACCAAAAACTTGCTTGTGTAGGGATTTCTACATTGTAACTTGATTTGTTCAAAATATAACATAACATCATCCATGTGGGACCATGACGCTATAGTCACTATGTCATACAGTACATGTCTGGAATATGGAATAGTCATTCCCTACACTGCTCATTATTCAATGTGGAAGTTAATTAAAGCAGCATTGTAACACTGTTTACTGTGATAAAAAAGCATCACTATGTATAAACCCATTACTACTTTTGATTGTTAAGAATACATTATGCTGCTCTAACCAAACAAAAAATTGGTCATTGGTCAACTTTTAATTCTGGTCTGATACAGATGTGTAAAATTATAATATCTGTGTATCCTTAATGTCGTGTGTGTGTGTGTGTGTGTGTGTGTGTGTGTGTGTGTGTGCATCTACAGATTTTCATGTGTCTGTTGTGGGTGCTGCTGCAGCTCGTTGTGTTGCTGATGTACTGGGATCTCAAAGGAAGAAACGAGGCACCCGAAGAAGAGAAGCAGGAAGAGGAAGAGAGGCCGTTGGTTCAACCAAGTGACCTTCATGAGTCATATGGAACGGTTCCCAACTCACCTGAAACAGACCACATTATTTCTGATGGCAACTTGACTCCGCCCTCTGCACCTTCTGAGATTGAATCCAATCCTTTCAAACGCTTCAGTGCTGCGCGAGGTGTGTGTACCCGCACATGTGTGTGTGTGTAATATATTGGGTTCTGATAGTTGAATTTTATTTACATGGTGAAATCTTTTATTGACATTGTCATGAGCAGCTTTCGAAAATCTGGAATTTGCAGTGTGCCAGTACATGAATACAGCTGTTGAGTCCTCCTGTTCCTTTTACCTATTCTTAACAGAATTTCTGAGAGAGGAGGTGGTAATGCTGCTCACGGCTCAGTTTATTACACTGTTCAACCAAACAGCACTGGAGGTAAACACACACACACACACACATACGCTCGCGAACACAGACACACTCACTAACAAGAAAGCAAAAAGTTCAGATGAAAGCATAAAATCTGGCAGGCAGTTTATATAGTTTCATATTATACAATTTATTTGTGTGGGTCACATGCCAAGGTGCTGAAAAATAAAACTAAAGATACATGGGTAATGTATATTTTTGTTTAAATTGATCTTTAAAAAAATTGGCATCAGTATCAGTATTGAAATTTACTTTATATTCTTTAGAAAGAACTCCAGGAAATTCATATCTCATTCGAACTAATATATTGGGAAAGATTGCCTTAAATCCTTTCATGCAGATTCCCATATAAAGGCGCTCCAGGGGTCTCTGAATTTCTAGATGTATATTCTCCAGTTTAAAAAGCATGTAAAAAATATAGGCAATGTTTAAAAGTGCATGACAGAGAAATGGTGCAAGAGTTTTTTGCTTGAAAGTTAGTGCAGTATGTGAGGAATGGCCCAAAGTGTGGAATGTGAATGCAGCCAAAGTGATTATCCATTAGAACTTCCTGGTCATGTGCTCAGACTGAGTGTGTATTTCATGTTGCCTGGGTTACAGACGATGGTGACTCCGCTGACACAGCAGTACTTTAATTTCGGTGAGTTGGAGAACAGTGTGATGTACTGTGTGTGTGGAGTGGAGGTCATCGCCGGCTTTGTCTTCGTCCGATGCATCAGCAGGAAGCTGGAAGAGAGGGTTGTGTTGTCCATCGGCCTCTTTCTTGCCAACATTTCTTGCGTCTGGTGTCTCATCTTCCTTGCTAACCCTCAGGGTGAGTGTCTGCCTGTCTGTCTCTTCTTCCACATGAAGAAGGTGTAGCCTTTTAGCCTATCAATCTCCATGAAGTAGGTTTGGCCTCTGTGTCTGTCAATCCCCATGGAGTAGTAATCATTGTTGGTAATCACTGGCGCTTTAAAAAAAAAAAAACATTTCATTTCAGGTGTCCAGGTCTGGTTGGTAGGCAAAATGGTTAAAGTGTTGATTGTGGATTATGTGACCACAAGAACTCAACAGCATTAAATGTGCTCTGACTCTTTACAATTTGCAGTGTATCATCTCATAAGGCGGTAAAGTTACATGTAAAGTTACAAGTAACCCAGTAAAATCTCTCTATCTCTCTCTCACATACACACACACACGCACACACACACACACACACACACACACACACACACACACACACACACACACACACTCACTGCACATTTGCTGAGGGGTATGCATGATCATGGGTAAATGATCATGATCATTTTTTTTTTTTTTGTAATTCTTGTGCACAACAAAAATGTAACTTACTTTATAAGTGTACATCAGAAAACACATTAAAATGGTAAATGTATGTCATGACCCCTTTAAGCCATAGTATCATGTGTGGTAGCTCCTACCTGTTCTCTTCACCTGCTCTTGACGTATTTGCTTTCTCTCTGTACTCTTCATCTTCATGGCTGAGTAAATGGACCAGATATTTCACACTATTTATACTTTAATCCTGCAGTACTCCAATCTGCTATATTTCTTGGCTCATTCCTACCTGTTCTCTTCACCTGCTTTGTCATTCTCTTTCACCTGCTCTTTGTTGTCCTCTTCATCTTCATGGCTGAGTAAATATACCATTATGTTATTATTATACCAATACTACAGCAGACAACTTTCAGTATGAAACTACTTGCATATTTCTACACACTATGAAAGAGTGCTTAAAAACTACCAGAAATGCAAAACTGTGATTAAAACATTAAAGTATATAGTGTGCGTGTATGTGTTTTAGTTCAGGCCTTTAAGACGCCTTTTTTATGAACACTCATGTACAAAGCATTAAAGCATTAAAATGATTGTATTTGTTAAACAGTGATGTAATTTCATTAGCACTGTTATTACAACAGAAACAGAAAAAAGCTCATGCATTAATACATTTAAACTGCATAATTTTTTGAAACTTTGTGGTTTTTCAAGCTGTTTTGAGAATCCTGTTTACAAAAAGCTTACAATAGTGTCTCGAATACTGTATGAATGAACGTGTAGAGGAATCCATACGCTAGTCTCGTTCTGTTTACACAGCAGGGCTTTCCGGAAAAAAAAAATCGTGCATTTATTGCGCCCCTGGACTGAACATAACAAACTGAGAGGATAAGGCAAGAGCCAAGAACTTGGTTGTGCTTGGTGGTGAGAACCTCAGTTAACATTTTTAACAATAAGTTAAATTAACTTACTTAATTAATGAATTTAATTAATTAATTAATTAATTAATTAAACTAAACGCCTATTTTTTCAGGAATGATGATTTGATATTAACGGACGGTAACTATGCCCAGCCTCACAGGCAATAACGTTAAATGTTGATAAACTTAAAGACTTACAGTAATACAAAATGATGGGTCAAGCTTACCAATCTCTTTTTATCCACTTTGACATTGCTGTCCTCATTGCTGTCCAAGACACTGGGGGTCTTTAAGACCTAGGGGGTGGGGGTCAATTGATATATATATATTTTATTTACTTATTTTTTACTCGTTTAAAATGTTAAACAAAAACAGTCTCTTAACAAATATAATTTTTCAAATATTTGAAAAGCTTTAAAATATACAATTTTCAAAGATTTCTTTTTCACAATGGCGCCCCCCTCCGTGTGGGGCCCCCCATGCACTGCATATACTGCATCCCCCATTTTTGCGCCCCTGCACACACTAATGGCATACTTGAGTCAAAATAACTTGAGTTTTTCTAAGTGTGTTTGTGCTTGTGTGCGTGTGTGTGGTAGGACCAGATCAACTTTACTGTTGTTATTTTTCTGCTGTAGGCGGGTTCTCGTGGCAGTTAACTGAGTTCATCATCGGCGTGTTCCTGCAGGTTCTAGGTCTGCCATTTATCGCTGTCGCTCAGGTGACTCTCTTCTCCAAAGTGACTGCTGAGAAAACTCAGGGTGAGACAACACTGAAGTAAATAATTCATTTCATTATGTGATGATGATGATGATGATGATGTTTAAACCCAATGATGGATGATTTAATTAAACCTATTTTAGTTATTTAATACATTTTAGGATACTACAAGTTCACGTTCCACTTTATAATGCTAGTGTTCACTAGGTGAATCAATCCGACTGGTCTCCATCAGTCAGGTTGATTGTAATGTGAATATTTGTGTATGTGTGTGTGCGCGTATCCGTCTGTGTGTGTTCAGGTTTCAGTCAGGGAATACGGCGCTCTGTTGGAGGTTTGGCTACTATTCTGGGTCCATTATGGGCAGGAAGTTTGACCTCTAACCTTTACGTGATGCTGGGATTGATGATGGGCTTACTGACACTGCTTACTGTAAGTGTGCTACCAACTCTTGCCATAAGGGCTGATTCACTCCTCAGTAACTTTTAATAAAATTTCTATTTTATATGTAGATGACCTGATTAAATAAAAATTTATTTTCTAAATGATTTGCATTTATTTTTTCATTTATTAAGGAAATAAAAGCTGTCCAAACCTACCCGTGACAAAGTAATTGCCCCCCTTGCTAAATCATGAATACATTTTTGGAAATCTGAGATAAATGTCACTTGCCCAACCCAAAAACACCCAACATGATCTAAAGAAATTCAAGAACAGATAAGAAACAAAGTAATTTAAATGGATAAGTATTGAAAGGGTTACCAAGCTATTTCTAAAACATTAAGACTCCAGCAAACAACAGTTAGAGTTAGAGTAACAGTGGTGAACCTTCCCAGGAGTGGCACAACTTCTAAAGAATTGCTGATCTCACTTGCCACAGTTATGATCAGTGTTAATCATTTAACAATAAGAAAGAGACTGGAGAGTCTGGGCGAAAATGACATCTAGAAGAGTTCCAAAGTGAAAGCCACTTCTAACCAAAAAGAAAACAAAGACTTGCCAGAAAACATTTTGATTGTTCTCAAGACTTTTGGGCAAATATTCTGTGGACTGATAAGACAGAAGTTGAACTTTTTGGGAAGTTTGCATCCCATTACATCTGGCGTAAAACTAACACGGCATTTTATAAAAAAAAAAAGAACATCACACCAATAGTCAAACTTAGTGGCGGTGTAATGGTCTGCGGCTGGACAACTTGCTTTAATTGATGGAAATATAAATTCTGCAAAACCCAGAAGGAGAACGTCCAGGCATCAGTTTGTGACCTCGAGCTCAAGCACACTTGCTCTATGTAGCTGGACAATGATCCGAAACATTGAAAACCATCCAGTGTGGCTAAATGAAAACATTTCTGCGAAGAAGAGTTGGCCGAAATTCCTCCAGCGATATGAAAGAATCATTGCCTGTTATCACGAACTGCTTGATTGCAGTTATTGCCTCCAAGGGTGACACAACCAGTTATTAAGTTGAGGGGTAGTCACTTTTTTACATAGTGCCACTCAGGTTTGGGCAGCTTTTTCCCTTAATAAATGAAATCATCATTTAAAAACTACATTTTGTATTTACTCTGGATATCTTTGTGTAATATTAAAATGAGTTTGATGATCTGAAGTTTGACAAATATGCCAAAAAAAAAAAACGCTGTTGTGTTTTTTGTGTTGAAAGCAGTTACACTGAAAATTATGACACTCTTTTCAGCCTTTTGCATCTTATTGCCCCCTGCTGGTGATTTTGTGATGTCTTGTAGATCATGATGGCCCTCTCATACAACAGACTTGTTGATCGCACTACAGTGGAACAAACTGAGAAATAATACGCAACCCACAGAGGTATGACCATTTTTCATACATTTTTTTTTCAATGTGGAATTTGTAGATTAGTCTGTAGATCACAATGTCAGTTTCATCATTTAAAAGTGAGAAAGAGGCTACTTTCACATTACAAGCCACGATGTTTGGTCAGATCAAACACTGGATACGATTTTAGCAAAAATATGTTTGGTATTGTGCTCTGGAGGATGGCAAGCTGTCAGTCAGATGTATTTGTTGCAGTCCAGATGAAGGAGGAAAGCCATATGTCTCACTGTAGCTGTTTTATCAGCTGTTGCTAGCGCTGCTCTGAAATCCCTACACTAATGGTGGTAAATGACGTCAGTGATCACTGCACTAATGCACAGGGGCAAATCATTGGATTAGTAGTTATTTGCATGTACCTAAGACTTTTGCAATTTACTGTATATATTTATTTCTACTGTAAATAGAAATAATTGCAAATATATATTATCATGTATTTTAGGAGTGTCACGAGCCAGCCCAATCAGCCAAGCACATCCAGTTCATGATTTCAGCTAATTAACCCAATGCACCTGCAACCTAATAACAATCTACCACGCCTTTAAAAAGCTTAGAACTCCATTCACTGCCGAAGTATCCTGCTTGCGTGCCTTGTGATCTGTCACCCGCAATTTTTCCAGTTATTTCTACCTCTGTGTATGACCTTGCCTGTCTTCCTGGATTTTGTCTCGTGCCTTGCCCTCTGGATTATTATCACTGCTTGGATTTGCTTCTGTGTGTGACCTCGTCTGCATTACGGACTTTGATTTCGGTACGTGCTTCCAGATTTGTTTTTTCTCACCGCTGGACAACTGTTACCGACCCTGCCTGTTCCTCCGACCTCGTTTAGTGCTATTCCCCGCAATCTCTGTGTGTGCGTGCAGACTTGTGATCACTTCTGCGTATGTGGATATCGGACAGGAGTGTTTCGCCGTCACAAGCATTTCATTCTCTGCCGTATTTGTGCTCCTGCTGCGCCTGCACACTGAGACTTATTTGTGCCTTCGAACTAAAGCTTTCAGAAAGGCTGTCTGTCTGCAATTGGGTTCACTCCTGTTCAGCTCCACCCCTGACAAGTAGTTATTACTGCAATATATATCCTTTTATGCTTTCTTACTATCTGCTAAAGAAATATACTGAAATGCATTTTATAAAACCATTTTTATGTTTTTCTTTTTCTTTTTTAGGTATACCACTGTAAATCTATTTCACAAATACATTAAATATATAAAATTTATATATATATGAATATGATCATGAAGTTGTTGTACAAATAATTCAGAATAAATATTATTATTATTATTATGTTTCAGTTGTGGACGCACTGCTGCTGCTGACTTTGTGTTGACTTAATAGCACGAGAGATCAGGGGACGCTACAAACCCATGCTCTTGACTCTGTGCTGTTACTTTGGATGGTACATGGCAGCCAGTGCATTATGTGACCTTCGGTTGTGAGGGTGGTGCAATTTTTGGGGCAGTAAGCCATATAGGGAGTACAGTTGTTTAAGGATTTTTTCCAACTCCCTTGACCAACAGGCACTGTCAAACTGTAGAAAACATCATGTGACGCGTCAAGACACTGGTGATTTAATTTCTGTCCCTATATCTTTTTAGGTCATTTATATTCCTGGAATTTTTGGAAGGCTAGATTAGTTGGACCACAAACAAAACCTGTCTATGAACTCCATGACTTGTTTAAAAAAATATTCATAAAATAATTTGTTTATTTTAAATTTATTATTATTAACTATAACTGTAATCATTATCCTTATAATTTATTTAAGAAAAATTGTATATGACTACTAAAAAGTGAAGAAGAAAAAAACTAAAACAAAACTGAATTGGTACAGTTTGTTATTTGCATGAGGTTTTGATTCTTTCTTTCTTTCTTTTTTGGCTTAGTTGTTTAAGATTTGATTTCATATTTAGAAGTAAATAAATCTAAACACATAAAATAAACAAACAAATAAAAGGATAATGGCCATAGTTAATTTTCTTTAACATATTATTATTATTAGGGCCCAAGCGCCATAGGGACCCTCTTGTTTTCCTAAGGATTATTAATATTTTTTCCCCACGCTTTTGACTTTTTAAGGTTCTTAACATGGTCAAAAACACATGAAAATTGGCAGACAGGCTAGAATCTGCGGCCATTAGGATGCCTGAGAGTCTGGGCCACGGACATAGCATACGGCCCTCAGGGGCTCTCACAAGAGATTTTGCTGCATAGCTCATACACACTTGTACATGTGCAGACGAAACTCGGTACACATTTAGAGCTCGTTGAGCCGAACAACTTTCTCACTGCATGGGCTCAACTCAACAGACAGTGATTTTGATATACTCCTCCTAGGGAATTTATAGGATTGCCACCAAACCAGGCCGATGCGAACAAAAGACATTGTGGATGCAAAATTGTAGAGGGATTTGTGATATCTCAAACGGGTCAGCTGTGACGATTCCTTAAACCTACGCTGGAAAGTGGTTAATAACTTTCTGAGTGACATATTCAGTGACATCACATTGAGTAACATCATAGTCTGATGCTTATTTTCCAGCATCTGCAGCCTATTGTACACACATACACATTAAAATGTTAACACTCTTTCAACTACTCACACACACACACACACACACACACACACACACACACACAGAAAGACACACACACACACACACACACACACTGATATCACAGATATCTCTCTCTCTCTCTCTCTCTCTCACACACACTCATGCATCACAAATGTAAACACACACACACACCAGCTTTTTGGAGGTCTCAACATAATATTCCCCCTATCGTACACACACGCACATCAAAAATGTTAACACTCACACACACACACACACACACACACACACACACACACACACACACACACACACACACACACACACACACACATCTCTCACTCTTACACACATGCACACTCAAAGTTGACATGGTAAATATTTAGGACCCAAGCTGACATCAGCCCTACATATTGTGTACAATATACAACTATAAAAGCTTTGCGGTGCCCCTGGCAGCGATGGCTTTTTGTAGGTCTTAACATGCTCAAAGGACAAGCAGGTTGTGAGAGTCTATATGTATGTTATGGGTTCAACATCTGGACAATAGGTCATGGCTACTGCAGGATTTTCATGTTGTCTCCTTGCCGGGGCAGCTACCTTAGTCTAATCAGGTTTAACAATCTTGCAAAAATACAATACAGAAAAATTATTCTGTCCAGCCAGTTTATATCAGGC
The DNA here is from genome assembly GCA_013621035.1 of Clarias magur. Lineage (NCBI taxonomy): Eukaryota > Metazoa > Chordata > Actinopteri > Siluriformes > Clariidae > Clarias > Clarias magur. The sequence continues at coordinate 5,201,581 of QNUK01000002.1, forward strand.
AAAACTGGCTCAACAGAATTTAATGAAATTTTGCCAGTCCTCCAGGTTACGTCACAGCAGCCAGCGCTTTTTTTGATTATATTTTGAATATATTGCTTTTTCTGTCAAGATGGGCGTGGCTATATGCTTCACTCCACAGACCCAGTCGATATGATAGTTTACAACACAGAACCGACTGTAGAGTAGCGAGCTATAAGGCGCCCAAATCCACACGGAACACATACAAACGTGCAACACAGCATGGATTACTCGAAAAAACAGGCAAGTATACTATGCAAACAGAACCTTAAAAAATGCATAGACAAATCAGTATATGTTTATTCTTCCTGTGGGAAGTTTAAAACCAGTTTGTCTCATATGTCTAAAAAACCTTTTAATAACATGCAGTTATTGGGGTTAATAACAAGCAGTAATGTGAGGCGCCACTACGAGATAAAACACAGGTCATTAGAGCAAACATATTCACAGCAGTCTGAGGTAAAGGCATGTAAAGTACTCAAAGTGACATTACATTGTTATGCACTAAAATCAAAATGTTGAGTAAAAGTGATGTTATGAACAGTTGTGCCAGATTTAATAATCCACTTTCAACAGGGAGTTGGCTGACGACAAAAGAAGTACAACTTGTCGTTAACAAGGTGTAAGCTACTCAAACATAAAAAAAAAATTAAAAAAAAGTTTGGCAGAAAGTTCTGCTGCACAGAATGACAGGAAGACATGTTATGTGGGCTTCAACCTGAAATAATAATATCAGTGATTATATTAAAGCTGATCAGTTTATTTTTAGCTTCAACCTTCTATTCCTAAAAACTCTTTTCCCAACAACAATGGGAACTAACAATAGTGTATATGTACATGTGGGTTTCCTCCAGGTACTCAGGTTTCCTCCCACAGTTCAAAGACCTGTAGGATAGGTTAATTTGGCATTCTCAAATGTCCCTCTCCAAAGGAAATTGCGTTTGTTGCAACATAAAAACCAGTGAGCACTGCAAAATAAATGCATTACAGCCTCCAGTTTCCTATGCATACATCGGGGGAATGGGTAGTCTTGTTCAATCACCCAAGGGGTGTTCGAGGCGTCGCTCCAGAGATGAGAGTCGGTGATCCGGAAATGGTCGGCGAATTAATCTGTTTGAATCTGACCAGTTTGCTGTGAGATTTCCTGCACTTTTTAAAATAATGCGGACAGTGCCTGTTCATGTTCCCTATCAGGCCTGTTGTCCAGCCATCTGTTGGTATGGACAGTCTCTTATGTGTGACGGCGTGGGGATGTTCAAGGGCCACGATTTTGATATGTATACAAAATCGGAAAAGGGCTTGAGATGGTAGATTGTGGAGTGCTAGACCACAAGAGCAATTGTGCAGACTATTTTCAACATTTCTGTTCTCTTTTCCATGCAACTTTTTCATTTCTTTTTAACAAAACCCTTTTCTCTTTTCATTTTTTAACAGTTTTCATTTCAGCACAACATTTCTTTTTAGCGCTTTTTTTCTTCTCTTTTCATACTTTGTCCCTAGTGTGACTCGCTCTATACCTGGTGCTACCTAAATGTCCGCACACAAAATTCAAAAACATTCCTACATCTGGAAACCTAAAAGCATTAGTACATTTAAAGACCAAATTAACATGGATTATACATGCCATATTTAAAAAGTACTATTTTAATCTTAACAAAAAATAACATGAATTTGGCAATAAATATAGTCATCTATTAATGTAATATAATTGGTTACAATATCCTTTTTTTCACCTGGAGAGATGTGAGGAAATACCTAAACATCCCCTCCACTATTCCTGTCTACTCCCCCTTGACACTAAATCCCGACTTTCCAATGCAGATCAGAAGCACTGGCTTAAGAGGGTGGTCCTTTAAGGGGAAATTGGCTCTTAAAGATTTGATAGTCACTGATGCTTTAAAACCTTTTGAACAAATTAGAAACGATTTTATTTCTTTAAATATCTTCACATGCAGCATTTTGAGGAATCTCTCTTGCAGAAGAAGCGGTCCGTCATGATTGTTTCAGTCACATCTCTTAAAGTTCAGAGATTGACACTCTATTACTGTATTTAGATTCTTCTGCCTATAACTCTTTGGCAATGTAAGTTGGGGATTACATGTAACTAATGTTTGCGATAATATTTGTACTAGGAGTTTCCCAAAATGTACCTCAATTTCTATACATTTAACAAAATTTTAAGTTCTTTCACAGGACATATTTCACACCCATCTGCCTCCAGAAGATGTTCCCCAACATCTCAAATCTGTTATAAATGTACATTAAATAAAGATACAGTTATTCATTTGTTCTGATCTTATGATCAGAATTCTTGGAAAGATGTTCATTATTCAACAATTCCTGCTATCCGTTATCCCCCAAATGAGGATTCAAATGGCGTTCCCTGTTGAGTTTGGTTCCTGTCAACGTTCCTTTCTATTGCCATCTTAGGGAGTTTTTCCTTGCCATCATGGGCTGGCTCATCATGGACAATATGTTAGTTGTCCACAATGTTGTTAGTTGTTGTTTAAAGATTGCCAGTGACTCTGTATGTGTAGATGCTGTACAGACATCTAGAAGAACTTCAATTCCACCACCTAGGTGCCAGAACAGAAAACAGTCTAGATGCATGTCTTCCTCAATCTCTGGGAAATGATGGGACTAGCCAAGTAGTGCCGGACGATCGGAGGGAACGTTGTGTGATCAGAGCTGAGAGTTAAGTGGGTGCTGGGAGGTTTTTAACTTAGTAAGCAAACATCTGTGTTTTGAATTTGATGTGACAGGAAGCCAGTGCAGGGAGCGAAGAAGAGAGGTGGTGTGGGAGAACTTGGAAAGATGGAAAATGAGACATGCAGCTGCATTCTGAATCAGCTGCAGAGAATGAATTGTGGACACAGGCAGACCTGCCAAGAGTGAGTTGCAGTAGTCCAGTCATGAATTAACAAGGGACTGAACAAGCACCTGAGTAGCTGGTGTAGAAAGAAGTTGGCGAATTCTTCTTAAGAGCGAGCAATGTGTGGGGAAAATGACAGATTGTCCAGAGTTACTGCAAGATTGTGGGCAGCGACTAAAGCAGTGATCCAATTGTTGTCCAGGGAGATCACAAGGTCCTGGCAGAGGGATGAATCACCCGGGATGAATAGCAGTATGGTTTTACTCAGATTGATTTTCAGCTGATGAGCTGTCATCCAGGATGAAGTGTCTGCCAGACATGCTGAGATCCGGATGGAAACCTGAATGTCTGTGAGAGGAAATGAGAGGATGAGTTGCATGTCATCTGCATAACAGTGGTATGAAAAGCCATGCAAAGATACGACCTCACCAAGAGACCGGGTATAGAGGGAGGACACCAGTGGAGAGTGGAGTAGATGTGGATCCCCTTCTTGTCACCTCATACAACCGATCTTCTAGGCAGGAAGCAAACCATTGCCATGACACAGAATCCAAGGCTTTTGTCAAATGCAGCCGAGAGGTCCAGGAGGATGAGGACAGGTGACAGTTTAGCTGATCTAGCAGCATGGAGCTTCTTTCTCTAACAGTGAGACATTTTTTTTTACTTCTCTTTCCATCCTCCTCACTGTGCGTGGTGGCAAGATAAACATGTGTCCTCGTCCAGCCTTGTTTGTCACTGTTCCAGTTGTATTAAATTTCTTAATGATTCCTCCGACTGTAGATATGGCCACTGACTTAGGCAAGTCTTATGAGACTTATGGCTATTTTCTTGTAGCCATTGCCTGACTTATGAAAGTTGACACACATCTGCCTTACTTGAATGGCGGTGTTATCTTGTCTTTCCCATGTTGAACAGTGGACAAGAGAAATAGGCCTCTGTGTCACGTCATATTTATACCACAGGATAACTAACAGGAAGTCATGAATTATTAATTAAAAGTTTCCAGATAATCTGATCAAATACTAGGGTACACTCTGGCAGAACGATTCTATGGCAGAGTTTAAAGGGTTAAAAAGTTCCACGATAGGTGAAACGTTTTATTGAAAGAAAGGCAAAACAGCAAACCAAAGACAGAAGCTCAGCCTGATAAGATGGAGGATTGATGTTAAGCTGCACGTCCATCAGCAGAACTTCTCTTTACTTCCTGGTAGACTGTGCACCTGAGGATGATGACAGCAAGAATGTTTCTTTCTTTCCTTCTTTCGTAAAAAACAAAAAACAAATACCTTCTTTATGTCTGAGGCAAACAGGTCTATCTGCAACATTCTCAAATAATATACTTTTTTTTTTTAATCATGAATTAATGAGTGATTACAAAATAATTGTCAAAAACACAGCCACACAAACATTTTGCAAGCAAGTACAACAAAGCAGCAGTGGTAGTAAGACTAATTCAGTAATAAATTCATTTCACAATAAGAAAACTATCACTCACTCATTTAGTCAGTCATCGTATATACTGCATATTCCTGTATACAGGGTAGCAGGGAGCCTGGAGCCTATCCAGGAGACTTAGGGCATGGGGCGGGGTACACCCTGGACAGGATGCCAATACATGGGGCACACATAAATACCCACACACTAATTTACACACGATGAGCAATTAGCCTAAACTGCATGTTTTAGGCTAAGAAACCGGTGTACCCAGAGGAAACCCACCAAGCATGGAGAGTACATGCAAACTCCAGTTTAAGGGAATCGAACTTAGCCAGCAATCAAACCCGCACCCTGAAGGTGCAAGGCGACAGCTAACCACTAAGCGACCATGCCTTTAAATAATAATAAATAATTATAAATATTAATAAACATTTATAAACAAAATAATACATTCAGCCAAAACCTGATAGACTTTCACCTCTAACCTTCACAATCTCTATATGGTAACTTTTATTAGTCATAATTATAATTGTATACTGACAATGCAACAATATAAAACTGGCCAAAAAACGTCGCACCAGAAACACTAAACATGTATTAAATATTTTATTGTGAACATAATTCATGTGTTTAGGGGGGAGTCTAACTTTAAACTTTGCTGTAATGTGCCGTATCACAGAAGCAGAAGAAAGGCACAGAACATAAACATATCTTCACAAAGCCTGATAACCTGTTACAGCTTGCGTTTATGGTTTAACTTGGTTTTAGGTTTAACATACACGACTGGATAACTGTCAGCTATTTGTCTTAAAAAAAAAAAAAAAAAAATATAATATATATATATATATATATATATATATATATATATATATATATATAAATCGCTTAGAAAATAAATTGTCAGAATAAATGGAGGTTTTTATAAAATGTTGATTGATAACTGATGTTATCAATTATTAATATTTAATAATTGATAACATCAGCCTCATGATTGGTCGGAGGAGGGGGGTGGTGCTTACACAAGTTTTATAAATGATTAGCTCCACCTTCAGATGAAGTCACTTTTTGTTTTTTTACAAAGTAATGTAAAGGCAATTTTATCCTTAACAAAAATAAATCCTACGACAGAACACACTAGGAAACACACTGTTGTTGTTGGTCATTCGGCTGCTCCTGGCAACACCTGAGGCATTGTTTAAAAATGACTAGGAAACAAGCTAATCATGTTTAAACAATGCCTCAGGTGTAATGTTTAAAACACCTGCCTTTGCTTCTCCACTCAAGTTGCCTGTTCCAATTTATGGCTACAGATATACTATTAGGAAGAAAAAAATTACCACCAGATTAGCATAATATGATATTCTTAGTTTGTAAACCTTTTTTTTTTTTTTTTAAATAAATTGGCATGGCAAAAAACTCATATATAAACATGTAGCTCACCCTCATCATGCTAAACTGGAGACTCTGCATTCCACTGCTTGTTAGCAGCATTAGCCTCACGCCTTCAGTGTGTTGTGTGAGTTGTCTTACTGTGTGATGTGTGTGTGTAGTGCTGTTTGGTTTGCTGGTGCTCTGTTGTGGTTCTTGATAGGAAAAATGGTCAAAGTTTCGGCAGAACCCCGGCAGGGCTGCTGGTGACATCACTGTGGGAGGAGTCAGAAAGAAGTGAGACTGTAGCATCAGATTTCATTCTCCATTCAGAGTACAATGACTCAATGACTATTGATGACTCGTATTCAAATCACATAATAACTCAGGCTAGAAAGATATGTAGGAAAATATTTATTTATTTAGAAGTTTATTGGACCTTTAACAAAATTATATAACAATATTAATCAATAATCAATATCATTAGTCAAAATATGAGATGCTGTGCGTATTGTTTATACTCTGATTTTTGTTTTTAATATATTTTTGTAAACAGCTTTTTAGATATACGAAATATCTTTTATATTTTGATTAATATTTCAGAACTCCCCATATACCAACTCAGATGCCCTCTACAGGCACTTAACTTTTCTGCAAATTTATCAAAGCATAAATGAGTTTCTGTTGTTGCTCAATGCAGATGTCAAGAACTATTTCCTGTTTAAACAGTAATTTAATTTACATAATATTTACATATTTAAAAGTTTTAGCCCTTTTACATGTAACTCTATTGTTTGAGTAAATGGGCCATCTTTCAAAATTGATTGATGTCTGGTGCTATGATTGTTTAGAAATCTAAATATGTTCTTGATAGGGCTGTCAAAGTAACATTAATTTTGATTAATTAGTCAGAAAAATAATGAGTAATAAAATAAATCTGATGAATCCCATCCTGTGATGCCGTCTGACTTAGCATGTGAGTGAAAGAATTTCCGGCCTCTGTGGCTTTGCAACATGAAGTAGACAAGAAGACTCTACTTGGCTTCATAAATTGAACATTTACATTTATCAGACACCTAGCTGAAATGGATGCGTGGATACACACTGTCATGGGTCTAGCTGGTTGTAGTGGCTAGACCGGCTGATGATGTTGCCGTGGGCATGTATGGTAGGCATGGACGCAGAGGGGTGTGAACAGAAAGAGTCTTTATTAACAAAACTCAAAAACATTGAAACAAACAAACAAACTCAAACTAAAACTAGGGCTCAGGAAAAACACAACAGGAACAGGAGCTGAACACAGGGAACCAGGAGCTGACACAGGGAACTGACAGAACTAGGGATGAGGAAACATGGAGCTGGAGCTAACTAAAGACACATAGGGGAACTAGAGACAAGACTGGACAAGACGTGGCGAGGACTGGAGAGACAGGACTGGAGACAGGGCTAGACAGGAGACAGGGCTAGACAGGAGACAGGGCTCTCAGGGACTAGACTGGCTGGGTTAGTGAGGTTAGTAGCTACATGGAACACTGGGGACACTGGATGCTGACCTAACTGGGTTAGTGGCTAATGGGGTTAGTACTGACCTAGGGGACCGGAAGACAAAAGGCAGGGCACACATGGGGCTATACCAAACTAGCGGCTAACCTACTAGGGACCAGAACCACTAGCTGTCAATCCCACTAGAGGCTAGCCTACTGGAGGCTAACCCTACTAGGGGCTAACCTTACTAGCCGTCAAGGCCTACTAGCGGCTAACCCTGCTAACGTCTAAGCCCCCATGTTAAATCTATTTTGTGGCTACACATACAAGGAAAAGCTTTAAACACAGAACTAAACAAAGAAGACTGACATTGGGAAGACAGAACAGTACTTACGCTGTACACAGGAGGAGACACAGCCTAACTAAACATGAAACAGGACAGCTCCATGAATCCACTAGAACAAGGAACATACAGAAAACAAAACTAGAGCCCTCTGAAAACAAAGGCTTATCGCCTTAACACAAGGCATTTAGCAGCGAATCCAGAGGTCCAAGCTTGCACAGCCGCTCATATGCCACTCATGCCAGACACCCATTATTGTACTGCTCACCAGCTCTTCAGCAAACAAAGGGTAGTCACACCAAATATTAATTAGATTTAATAGATTGTAAATTCATTAACAATAAATATTTAATAGAGATTTGCATTTATTCGCACCTGCCTAAAACCTTTGCACAGTTCATTCAAAGTGCCATTAGATTCTGCTTAAAAGTACAGTATTTATAGGAATAATAACCTTAATGATTATGGGCTATAATTTTTAACTCTAACAAAATTGGGAAATAGCTGATTTTTAAATGGCTGGTTGTAATTCATGGAACAATCAAGGATTACTTTACCCCGTCATCAAGCATCTTTAATGTTAAATCTATTTTATATTAAAACAATAATATTATTTCAGTAACCATATTTCATATATATATATATATATATATATATATATATATATATACATAATGGGCCATTTATATGGATACACCTTAATAAAATGGGAATGGTTGGTGATATTAACGTCCTGTTTGTGGCACATTAGTATATGTGAGGGGGCAAACTTTTCAAGATGGGTGGTGACCATGGTGGCCATTTGGAAGTCGGCCATCTTGGATCCAACTTTGTTTTTTCAATAGGAAGAGGGTCATGTGACACATCAGACTTATTGGGAATTTCACAAGAAAAACAATGGTGTGCTTGGTTTTAACGTAAGTTTATTCTTTCATGAGTTATTTACAAGTTTCTCTTTGTTCACAGCCATTGACATGTCGAAGAGGTTAACACGTGATGAGCGGATTGAAATTGTGTTGATATCTGGTGAACGCAGTAACCGGGTCATTGCAACAGATTTCAATGCAAGACACCCTACGAGACCACCCATCTCCCATGCTACAGTTAGCAAACTGCTTGCTAAGTTTCGTGAAACTGGTTCAGTGTTGGATTTGCCAAAATGTGGGTGCATGAAAACTGTCACTAATGAACAAACATCAATGGCTGTCCTAGCTTCATTCAGCAAGAGCCCACAGCGTAGCACTCGCCGCATGTCACTGCAGAGTGGCATTAGTCGAACATCCCTTCGGCAGATATTAGCTACTCACAAATGGCACCCTTACAAACTCCAGCTACTGCAGTATCTCAACGAGGATGACCCAGATCGGCGCACACAATTTGCAGAATGGGCAAAACAAAAATTGGAACAGGACCCTCAGTTCACGCAGAAGATTTTGTTCAGTGATGAGGCAAACTTTTATGTGAATGGTGAAGTTAATAAAAAAAACCACCGCTATTGGTCTGACACTAACCCACATTGGATAGATCCCTCCAAGACTGTTGGAACAAAAAAAGTGATGGTATGGTGTGGTATATGGGGTACAAAGATAGTGGGGCCATTCTTCATCAATGGAAACCTCAAGGCCACTGGATATTTGAAATTGCTACACGATGATGTGTTTCCCTCTTTATGCACTGAAGCTGGCACGTTACCTGAGTTTTTCCAGCAAGATGGTGCACCACCACATTATGGGTGTCAGGTCCGAGCATTTCTAGATGAAGAGTTTCCTGAAAAGTGGATTGGTGGTCGTGGGCCAGTTGAATGGCCCCCAAGGTCTCCTGATCTGACCCCCTTAGATTTTTATCTTTGGGGCCATCTGAAGGCAATTGTCTATGGTGTGAAGATATGAGATGTGCCACACCTGAAACTACGGATACTGGAAGCCTGTGCTGGCATTTCTCCTGCGGTGTTGCTATCAGTGTGTGAAGAGTGGGAGAAGAGAGTTGCATTGACAATCCATCACAAAGAGCAGCACATTGAACACATTTTATAAGTGGTCAGAAACTTGTAAATATCTCATGAAAGAATAAAGTTACGTTAAAACCAAGCACACCATTGTTTTTCTTGTGAAATTTCCAATAAGTTTGATGTCACATGACCCTCTTCCTATTGAAAAAACAAAAGTTGGATCCAAGATGGCTGACTTCCAAATGGCCACCATGGTCACCACCCATCTTGAAAAGTTTGCCCCCTCACATATACTAATGTGCCACAAACAGGACGTTAATATCACCAACCATTCCCATTTTATTAAGGTGTATCCGTATAAATGGCCCACCCTATATATATATATATATATATATATATATTTTTTTTTTAGCTGCACATGAGTAGATTTTTAGTAGTTCAATACACTTACACACCCACATTGCATTGGTGAATCAGCTCAGCCCAGGCCATCACAGACACGAGAATACATCACAGCGATCACGTCACTAAAGCCATCTGAACAGAAAACTGAGAGTTGTTGAGTTGTTCAGTGAGACACAGAAAATCTTCTTTTAATTCAATTAGAATTTTGTATACAATATATAAAAATTGTGTAAGTGGATGAGGAGGACGTACTCCAAGATACTCTGTCAGCAAAAGTTCTCCTGAAAGCTCTTTGTGCTGGGGTTGGAGATCTTCCTCTTTGTCCAGATCTGGCTCCATCATGTCCTCCTGTCACACACACACAAATGAGCTAATTAAAAAAATTTGTTTGTTTTTTTCCACATTCATCATGAAAGATCTATTGTAAAATAAAATAAAATTCATGTTTGCTTCAGCATTGGAAACAATATTGTTTTAGGCTGAATTATTATACACAATTCTTTGTTGTACTTCCACTTTTTGCATGCATGCACTGGCATCTTTAAATTTTAACAGAAAATAAAAGTGAGTCGGTAGGCATGTATAACTTAACAACTGAATGAAATTAAATATACACAATAAATTAATAGTTGTGTTGGCTTTACAATTGTGCACTCATATGTAAAAGGTTTTTTTTATGACCATACTAACATACAATATATTTGTGTCTAATACTGTTTTATTCATATTTTACCACATTACATGCAGTTTGTAATTCATCAGATACTTGTAAAATGTAACCTATCTACAGTATACGCACATTTAACAACCCGAATTGGAAGCATTGAAGGAGTAATTTGGTCTGGCTTTTGGATAAAGTACTTCCATGGCCATCTGACGGATATTCTGTGAAGCACAAGACATTTACTTAAATTCTAAAATGGTGCTTGCAGGATTCAGTGGCACCCCACGAGATGAATTGCGGAAAAAACACAAATTCTTACTGACCAGATCTGTAAAGGGGAAGAACTCAAGCGCCTGCACAGAGCTCTGACCTCAACCCTCCTTTGGGCTGATAAATCCTCACAGTCATATTACAAAAGATATTGGAAAGACTTCCCAGAAAAGAGAGGTTTATTACATGTATTATATGTATTACATTTACATATACACTTGGCTGTCATTTTTAGCTTATTTTTTAATAAAACTAACTGCAGAATTGAGTGTGGTTCTCTTTATATGTTAAGCTTATTTAACTCATAAAGGGTTCTGAATGTATTCATACTGTACCTACAAACATAAATACTACCAGTCCATTCCTGATAAAAAAAATCGTTTATATATTACATACTGTATATACATATTACATTACATGCACCTCATCTTCATCTTCCTCTTCATCCCCTGATTCCAGATCGTCTTTGGGTGTCTCCTCTGATCAAAGCAAGCAGAGAGAATACAACGTGAATTCATTTAAGATTCCACATGAGAGCAAATGCTCAGTAAAAGAAGTAGCAGTGCAACAATTAAGGTTTTTGCGGGGTGATTTCCAATCCCAGATCACAGAAATCAGAAACGCCCAATACCGATGACTGATGTGTGTGTGTTATTGGCATCTACCATTTAGTGTTCTATTTATAGTGCACAAATACAATTAAGATCTGAGAAAGTATTATAAATTAAAACTTATGCAACATATGCAACATATTCCATTCTCTGATTATTTAATGTAGATGCAAAAACTGAAACCAGCAGAAATGCCTACTGTATGTTCAACTAAAAATTTCCATTCTTTACCTAATATCAAGGGGCTCCCAAAATGCTTGTCTAATGACTCATATCTCTGAATACCTGACAGGCGAGTGAGCTAACTAATTGAGATTTTTACACACTCTATAGGTGTATCGCTTCAAAGAACTGCTTATACCTGAGTTGAGATGTTTAATGATGAACTCCAAAGCTCTGTTCAGTTCAGGATTTTCCTCTTTCATGTAACAGCGCAGGATTTCCTCCAAACTCTGAAATACATGCAATAAACTGCTTCGCACTTTTGCTCACACGCTCTTCAAGGAATAAAGATTTTACTGTACACAATAATGTCCTTTTATTCCAAGTTCAAATTAATGACTTCTATATTTATTATAAAACATCACAAGTTATTATTAAGAAGAGTAGACAAAAGGCCGTGATCAACTGAACAACATTTTAAGGAGTAAAATGAGACATCTAAAGATATTTCCTTCACAGAAAACATGGCAAATAATAATATAATAATAATATAATAAAATGAAATAATATATATATATATATATATATATATATATATATATATATATATATATATATATATATAATAAAAATTGGTTTGGTTTATTTTACTCTTATAACTGGAAATAACAGATAAATCATACCACTTTATATTCAAGGTATTTTAACACTAATTGACTGCTCCATAATCTCCATAATTTTTTGAAGAAAAAATTGTATTCTTTATTATGACTTTCAAGACCTGCACATAAACCCTGTATTAACATTTCCCTCAGATGATGTTAACATAGTAATTCCTCATGACTAAAATTATGCCGAGCACTGAGCACTAATTGAACTTTGGGAGAATATGGAGGAACATCAACACTGCGTTAGTTATAAACTGAAAACATTTTGAAGTCATGAGGAACACAGAAGCAGGCCTTTCTTCTGGATTGCTCTCTTAAACATGACGATACGTGTGTATTTTAGTGCTGAATTAGTCATGCACTTAATTCCTACTTATGGTAACTGCAGAATATGTAACTTAAATTAGGGAGTTATATTCAGAAATGTGATTACAGGAACGTTTTAGAACACACAATTTCCTGCAGTTTCACTCTCGCTGGCTGTGAGAACATGCAAAGAAGTTCAACAATCTCTATAAACGAATTCTGACTGCATATTCCTACAAAACGTTGTATTATATCTGATCCAAAGTTCTACACACATGTACTGTAGAGTGAAAATAAGCATCACTTACTATAACAACCAAAATTGTGATCAGATCATGTCTTTTTGTGCTTTTTAATGACTTATCTTAACAGAACCTTAATGAATATGTGAATATCAGACCGTTTGTGAGCACTGTGAAGTTACTAAGCATTTTAGATTTGCTCAATATTCAGGAACACAGAAACATTTGTTATCCATCGGTATAACAGATATAACACCTTCACAGATATAGATACCCCTTTAGCGATGAATACCTACTTGGGAGGGGACCTACTGGTCTCTTCAATTCTAAACACAAACACCATTAAATGACTGCTCACAGCATCAGCATAGCAGCACCTCTTCATTATTAAATGATTTCAGCTCTTTGTACTAGTTTAAACTTTAGAGCAATTAACATCCAGAACTGCAATATTTGCTGTTTGAGGAGTAAAATAAGCATCATAGTTAACAGGCAAGATTGCTGCTAGATTTCTAATTAAATACTACATTTCACTGAGGATAAACTGCTCCTACATCCATTATCATACAGATCTGTTGAAAATCATTGACATAAGCTGGTTATTTACAGTTTATGAAAAAAGTAATCACACAAAAATGTTTATATAGCTGTTATTCTACTATTTAACAGATTATTTATATGACTTTAACTTTAATACCACATAATTTTTTTATTAACATATTCAGGCTCGAAAGGTCTTGATTGGTTAACTCTGTTCAGATTGATGTATTTTACATGAACGTTTTTAGGGCACAAAGATTGAGCTTTCAGTCTGAATAGTAATGGACTTCATGTAATAATAATAATAATAATAATAATAATAATAATAATAATAATAATAAGTAACACAATGTATGTTCATGCACGTTTACCCTATTCTAGTTGTATGGAGCATAAGTGTGTGTCTGTGGGAGGCTTTTAATTTTTTTAGATTCATGTTGAACACTTACCATTTCTTTGGCCTCTAGTTTTAATGCTGGAACACTCAGGATTCTAAAAAGAGCCCTGTTAACCAAGGACTGGATCTGCGCGTGCGCGCACACACACACACACACACACACACACACACACACACACACACACACACACACACACACTGAAAAACATTCCACTTCTTTGCTTTACCTATTTTCTTTATCTATATCATAGTCTTCTTATTCTTCTTATTTTTTTATTTTATTAGTAGTAGTTTTTTAATTCCTTAAAAATCTGCACAGTCTGGGGTGTGTTGCAATTGCATTTCACTATTGTTGTACTCATACAATCATGTATATGACAAATACAATTCTGGAATCTTGAACCTTTATGGGTTATTGTTCATCTTCACTATACACCTCTGTCCAATGAGTTTAGCAGCATTCTGTTAGTAAATCTGAGCAGATAATACAGAACTCCACAAGGTGTTTATAGGAATTTTTCACCATTCTTCCAGAAGCACAGTTGTGACACTGATGTTGGACGAGAAGGCCTGCCTCGGAGTCTTTGCTCTAATTCATTCCAAATGTGTTCTATCGGCTTGAGGTCAGGACTCTGTGCTGGCCAGTCACCTTGCTGTCCCCACAAAGTTGAGAGCAGGAAATTGTCCAAAATGTCTTGGTATGGTAACACACTAAGAGTTCCTTTCCCAAGAAGGAGTTCCTTTCATTCCACACCAGTTCCAACACGACCGTGCACCAGTGCATAAATCAAGGTCCATAAAGATATGGATGAGTGAGACTGGTGTGAAAAAAACTTTAGTGTACTTTAGTGTTTGCAAATGGTTACATCTTCGTAATGTATAATTACAGCGTTAAAGCCTTCACTCAGTTGTTGACTTCAACACTGAAACCCCTACATCCTGAAGGATGTTCATGATTGGGCCAATCTTCTGATCCCTTTTGGTCTTCCTGGGCTCAACATATATTCTTTTAAAGAATATACCAAACCGTTACTTAGCCACAACTTATGCCTTTACTGTTTCTAAACAAAATCTAAAATAATAATACTTTGTCAATTTCATGTTCAAATATTTAAGGACCTGACTATATAATGCACACACACACACACACACACACACACACACACACACACACACACACACACACACACACACACATCTAAATATCTAAACTATTTCTAAATTGTAGTTTTGTTAGTTTTGTTCATTCATAATTCTATGTGCATAACCTTTCCCAGTTTTGTTTAATTACAGTAGAAAGCTCTGAATTACTCTTGCGCCATTCACTCACATGATTGTGAGTGTGATTTTCATTGCTTTTATACTGATTAAATAGATAGAATATATAAATAGATAGTATTACTACAGAGAAGCCATGGTTAGCGAAAAATACATGCAATAAGGAGAGCCTTCTGAAAATGTGCGTACCTAAATACGAAAATATTATTAAGGATAAAATGTACTTTTAACAGTTGCAACAAAGAAACAAATAGGAGATTAACTGGTCAGGTTTATATGTTTTGTCAGAATGGTTCACAAACATGCTAGCGACAGTACTGTCATATTTGACAGTAAGTGACAGGTATGAGCAAGCTGTCACTTTACTTTAGGTTGCAGAACAAATAAAGACTAAGTTCCTTAACATACCTCATGGTTTTCGTGTCCTAACAAGTCAGTCAGAACCTTCAGTACAGGTTTGGCTTTTTCTGCACATTTCCTTTTTCCTGGAAAATAATCGACATGTTTATGTGTTTATATTCTCTTCATAGCCGTCTGTAACAGACACTGTTGGAGGACATAATTTTTTTAAGTAACTAATTACATTACAAAATTACTGTCATTAAAAAGGAATCAGTGACATTACTGCATTACCTTCTGATAAATGTAACTAGTCAGAGTACTTTTCCATCGCAGAAAATGAAATCTCCTTTGTGATTCCTCATGCATGTTGTTTTAGTCAAGACCTTTATAATCAATTATATAATTATATAATATTGGTAAAAATATTAATAATATTAATTATATAATCCACCATCATCACTCAGCGAAGTTTGGCCCATAATCTGTTAACTACTAACAGCAGGAATAAGAGAGGGGGAGCGGGTTATCGGGGCGGGGGCGGGGCTTGTAAGATGACTTTCAAATTCACACACGCACACACACACACTAAAGGAATCACTGCAATCTGGATTACATTTTTGAAAATATAACTAAATAACTGAGTACTTATATGGCGGACCTAAGGGTTACATTACTTGTTACATCAAAAAAGTAATCCAAATACTCTAACGCATTACAAAGTACAACCAACACTGGTAACTAAATAAGTCTGAATGATTATTTATTATCATTTTATTAACAGATGGGTGACACATTTAAGGAAAGGCTGATGATTCTATTCTGCTGTGGAGAAATGTATTTATTTGTAGAAGCATAGTTCAGCTTCACTTCATCTTCTGAATTGCATAATTTCTGTCCTGATGTGCATGGTTTCTTCTATGCTGAATCTGGCCCAGTCACATGACATGAGTGCGGATGAATGGTATAAGGAGGATAAAACAGCAGCTCAACTAAACTGAATACTGTGAAGAATGATGTGCTCTCCACCTCCATCGCCACCTGAGAGAACATCTTATTGAAAAACAGCTGTTTATCCCTCTGGTAAAATTCCAGAAAGGTGTGAAGTTAATGAAGAGCAGCACATAAGCTGTTCTTGAGACTTGGGGTGGCTAAACACTTCACTTTTTTCCTTTAATTTGTCACCTGTCGGTATGGTTGTGACCATGACAGAAGTGCTAAATCTTTATGGCGAACTCATTAGTGTGGTGAAATGTAATGAGTGTATGTCATTAGTGTTTACCCTGAGTGCGCAGACAAAGAGTCATCAGCAGAGTTACAGCGCACTCCACCGTGTAATCAGATAGAGAGTCGGAGTCCTGCAGTTCGTCAACCAACCACGCAATCAGACCCAATCTGATCAGAGCTGACTGATGGACCCGTCTGTTCAAATGTACACACACACACACACACACACACACACCAGACACAGAATTATAGATAACTGCGATACCATGCAAGTACTTTGTGCATGAGACACTGAAATTCTGAGTGATGGGCTTGAAAAGAAGTGAAGTTACTAATACAATAATTGTATTCTGTTACATTTAATAGCACATTCCTAGTACACAATAGCTTCATTCCAGCGTACCAATAAAGTACAATTTCAATTTATTAAAAAATGACATTTCATAATTTTCAAATGTTCACAAAATAAATTATCGCTTACACTATAGCAGCAGTGCCTAATTGTCATATGTCATTGATAGGAAATTGATAGTTCTTAACGTATAAAATGTGTAATAGAGCTGTATTGGGGTTGTTCAGAAGGTTAATTGATTTTCTATAACAGCAGCCCTGACATTAGATCAGATAGAGGTTATTAATTTGCACTTATTTTGATGAGTTATACTTTATAAAAACTGCTCATTCATGGAAATCTATACTGTGGATGTTCCACATGAACAGATGTAAAAATTCATTGATGTGGTGAAGCGTGATGCTTATTTAACATTTATGGAAGGAGTCAGCCAGGAAGCCAGTGTCAGCATTTAGTAATAATCAGAGGTAACGCTTTCCATTGTCCACCATGCTACATTATTTTGTCATACCGACCCTTAGAAAATGTAGAGTGCTTATAGCTTCTGTAATGTAATTGAGAACATCTTTTACCATCTTTTGCTACGAGACTCTGTCCTCATGGAAATCGCACTGTAAGCTAATAATGAGAACAAGTGGAAGTGCATGTGTTGTGTTACCTGATGCTGAGTTTCTGCAGTGCCCCCAACACTTTCTTACTGGTTACAGAATCCTTCTCCTCCAATCGCAAACATTCAACTAATAGCTTCAACAGAGAGGAAGACTGAGACAGATACACACGACCTGGAGAGGGGGAAAACATTTCATACATTGTTCATTTGTGTTAAATGACGGCATTCCGAAAAGAACATTCCACATGCACTATACTATACATGGTCTACTACACTATTTCTCTTTATGTCTGATTAAACATCTTAATTAACTGAAACATAACAGCTAAATGCTAGCTAGCTACATCATTAACCTGTCATTTGCTAGTTTATGCTAGCATTCATATTTTCCAGGAGTTTGACTACAGTCTTGTCAAACTTTTCTCAAGAGGTAAAAAACTGAAGAAGAAAAAAAAATTAAAGCATGTTGAAATTTGTGCTAATTGGTTCTCATTCAGTTGGTATTTGTGGTGTGTACTACCATAATGCACCTTGAGCAGTGAGTCAGTTAATAAATGTTACTTTTTGATGAGTTTGCAATAACAAAGAAAACAAAGGTAATCTTAAAACTCTGTTATCTGGAACATTAACCCGAGGACATGTGCATTTAGTATCACCGCGTTAACCTCATTGAGTTCTAACATTTGACAAAGGGGCCGGAACAGGAGCAGATAGATGGCATGCTTTGGTCAAAGAGTCAAAGGGTAAAATGCAAACGTGGAGTAATAGGCCTACGCTTCACCTCAACAAAGCCAATATATCTAGAGTGCGCCATCTAGTGAGGAAACATTATAATTACAGGGGAAATAAAACATTAACAAGGTTAATTTATGGAATTTTTTCAAGTTTGGCGGGCCGAATCAAAATGTTTAACGGGCCGCATGTGGCCCCCGGGCCGTAGTTTGCCCATGCCTGTTCTAGAACAATACTGGAGATGTCAAAACTATGAAATACAGTGCCATGATTTCGTTGATTTTCGATCATCTACCAAATGTTAATATTACACAAAGATAGAGATAGATAGATAGATAGATAGATAGATAGATAGATAGATAGATAGATAGATAGATAGATAGATAGATAGAAGGGAAAGTAATTGCCTCCCCTTGTTAAATCATCAATGAACTGTGATTAGCCACAGAGTTAAATTTCACTTGCTACACCCAGGCCTGATTACTGCCAGACCTGTTTGATCAAGAAATCACTTAAATAGAAGCTGTCGGACAAAGTGAAACACTCTAAAAGATATTCTGTGGACTGATGAGACAAAAGTTTAACTTTTTGGAAGGTGTGCGTCCGATTACTGTACTGGCATAAAACTAACACATACTGTAATTTCATAGAAAAAAACATTATACCAACAGTCAAGCATGGTGGTGGTAGTGTAATGGTCTGGGACTGCTTTACAGCTTCAGGGCATGGACGACGTGCCATAATTGATAGAACTATGAACTCTGTGCTGTACTAGAAAATCCTGAAGGAGAATGTCCAGCCATCATCAGTTCATGACTTTAAGTTTAAGCACACTAGGTTTAGGGGAAATTACTTTTACATTGGACCGGGCAGGTATGGACAGATTTTTTCCCCCATAGTACATGAAATTATCACTTAAAAACTGCATTTTGCATTTACTCAGGTTATCTTTGTGTAATATTAAAATTTGTTTGATGATAGAATTGAATGACTATTGAATTAGAAGATATGTCCAAACTTTTAACTGATACTGTATATGTTTAACTAACCTGCTCGAGTATTACAGTACTTTATTACCCAGAAAGTCATAATTAAATAATCCAACTGGCTCCTCTTCTCTCATACTTACCCTCAGACAGAGAGGCAAAGGTGTTAAGGAGGCGAGCTGTGTACTGCCTCACTGTCTCATTCTTCGATCTGATGAGGTAAACCACAGATTTCTAAAAAGCAGGTGAGGTAGGATTAAGGCTGATACAGCTATCAGGATCAGTAGAAATAAGTAAGGCTGTTATTGTTAGAAATAAGTAGGACCAACTGCCAGAGCTGTAAAAATAGGAGAGTCAATCAGTTTGAATACCATAATAGAGAGAGAGAGAGAGAGTGAAGAGCTGCCCTATACAGTGTGAAGAAGTCACATGATATTAAAATAGGTTTAATAGCATAAGCATATGATTAGGGGCAAAATCCCTATAAAGAAAAGAAAGGTTTTGCCTGTACATTGGTCAGAACTCACTCTTTCAATAATATCTTTTCTACAAACTCTTTACCAGTCAACAACAAGTACTAACACTAGTAGTAAAATATGCAATATACTATGCACATAATAATTAAGACACTAAAATCAGAACTAGTGATCACGTAATCAGTTCAAGTTGATTAGTATTGATTAGTAGACTTAGTTATACTCCAGTAATTCAAAAGGCATACATACCACAGGACAATAAGAGGGGAATCAGGCGCCTAAAGTACTTAGACACTGTGGTAAAGGGGTTAAAAGCTAAGTTGCAGGGACATGAAGTGATCTGATGGAATGCCACATACAACCTGGTCAAAAAGAGGAACTTACCAAATCACCCATTAAAACCAATAAATTAAAAATGACTTAGAAAAAGATGTGGCCTAGCTCGAGAAGACAGCACATGTGAATAATTATGAGATTGAGAAAAGAAGAGTGAAGAATAAAGTATTCTTTATTCTAAATAAATGATAACAAATCTGATCTCATTGCTAAAAGAAACTGTGGATCAGACCAAGAAAATAGGAACAACAACACTGTGTTTTTTATGTATATAAGGGAAATTATAAACATTTTGGGGGAATTAAAATGTCGTGAAGTACTTTATGACCGTTTTAGATTTTTTCGCCTAACTTTTTGTGTTTTTTTCCCCGCATTTTTAGATATGTCTTGTGGGTTAGCATGTGGGTGTTGCTGTAATAAAATTTGGTTTAGCTTTTTCTTAAGCCAAAGTGTACATTTTTGCTTGGAATCTTTTTAAGCAATTCTTGAGCACCCACCTAGAGATCTAGAGAATTTGCCATGACAACTTTCACAGCAGAACAGCTGTTTACAGAAACCAGTTGGCCAATCAGAAATACGTAACACATAATACATAATACGTCATACATACTGTACATGAAAATAAATAAATAAATCTGTTTTTGATAAACAGAGAGACAGAAGAATAGTTGTGTGTACATAAATGTAAAGATGGTTTATGTGTTGTGAATGTAAATGGACTCAGAGTTAAGAGTTGTTTGTTCTGTTACCTGTTTAGTGGTGTAGCAGTTTAACAAGTCGTTACTGATGAATGCCTGTAGAACCGTGTCTCTCTGCTCACCCTGTATTGAGCGGGTCAGCCTCTGAAACCAAAAACACACAAATGCACCGTCACCTACTATTAAAACACAAAGCTCACAGGCGTCCCACTCAGGTGTCTGACAACGCTCAGAGATCGATTTCTTTCTGTGCAAGCAAATAACCAAAACATAACAATAATAATAATATTAGAATGTTAGAATATTAGAACCTGCTATTCAACATGGTGCACTAATTCATGGTTCTACAGTTTATAGTCTTAGAATGACACAATTAAATGCCAGAATATGAACCGTGTGTGTGTGTGTGTGCGCGCGCGCGTTTTTGTGTGTGTGTTTGTGTGCGCATTTTTGTGTGTGTGTGTGTGTGTGTGTGTGTGTGTGTGTGTGTGTGTGTGTGTGTGTGTGTATGTGTGTGTGTGTGTGTACCCAGCGTAGGGCCTGCAGCAGCAGAGCTTTCAAACGGTCTGATCCACTGATCAGATCCCTCTTCAGTTTCTCATAGTCCAGTGAGGGCAGCAGTGGAACGTCTTTACTCCTCCTAATGATGAACAGAGACAGAGGAGTCACGCAACCACAGCTCTGACAGACAGAAAAGCAAACTGAAAAACATTGCAATAAGTCTCATACCACAGTAAAGTGTACAAAATATTTTAGTGATTATTACATGAGATTACTCTGCATGTTTCATTGTTTTACATTTTCATAATTTTTTAGTAAATCAATTTGCTTATTCCCAGAAATAAAAAGTTTGAAGATTTTTACTTACTGTGCTGCAATGGATGCACGTAACATGGACGAGGCCTAAGACACACAGACAGAATGTTGGGTAATTAATGTAATATTAAAACGTAACATGAGCATGTGTGTAGCTGTAGCAGGTCAGTAGACTGTGTGTTTATATAGTTAGGGGTGCATGCAGAATTATGTCTTTAACAAACATGCCCATGCAGTGAGTCCATACACTGAAATTGGGTTAATCAGCATTCTGACAGCAGTTCTCTGTTATTTTTCCTCCTGTCCTATTTTGTCCAATATTTTTTTTCTTGTTGTTTTATCTCTACCTTCATTTCATCTCATTTGTTCTCTTAACTCCTTATTTAAATAATTCTGCACTTTTTCCCTTTTAATTTCTATCCTTTCAGTTTAGTTCCTTTAATTTATTTTTTTTATTTCTCTTACCTTCTTTTTAATAAATTTTCTTATTTTCAGTTCCTTTTGCTGTTCTTTTAAAAAAAAATCATTCCTGACAATTTCCCTTTTATTTAAATAACACGTTCCTTTCCTTTTATCTCCTCTCACTTCCCCGTTCTTTTTCTCTCCTCATACAGTCAATCATCACCACAGGCGATATTGAAACTCGAGCCCATACTAGGGGGGTACAGGTACTGGGGTGAAAAGTCAGGGTCATTAGTGGTTTATTTGTGCTTGGAGGGACATTTAGGTAAATATTAAACTTAAGCGGGATCTTTCCGGCTGACTTAAGCATTACATTACATTGACATTAAGCATATCTCTTTTGTTTGTCCTCTGTGTGTGTGAGTGTGTGTGTGTGTGTGTGTGTGTGTGTGTGTGTGTGTGTGTGTATATATATTTAAAGTATGAGTATGGTCTAAATCTTAAATTAGGGATTGGATATTCTACAAGAGGATGAGAGTGAGGCAAAAAACATTGTCATTCATCACTATTGTAGACCGACTCTTTGCCAGACTGCATTGGAGACATCACTCCTACAAAGACATCAGCAAACAATTTTTGAACAATATTTCAATCAACTCCGTCCATGATCGTCAAACAGGAGCGGTTAATAAAATAATAGAATAGCGGTTCAACAGACGAGATACACCAGTGAGCTAGAGGAAGATTTCAAGAATGAAATTGGGCAATTCAGATCATTTATTGAAGAAAACTAAGATGACAGCAAGGTCACTGCTGCAACTGCTGCTCATATGAGGAAGGAAACCATAGTCAGTGTTTACATATGTTGATAAAGCACTTAGGATAATTATGACTTTGCCTGTAACCAATGCTATCAGGGAGCGTTCTTTTTTAAACTGAGATCCACAATGCGCCAAGCAGACTGAATCTCTGATGCCCATTGAAACTGATTGGATTTACTAGCATCATCAAAGACTTCTCAGGAAATCAGGAAATCGGGAAATCAAAGAAGCAAATTTTAAGCAAAAGTTAAGAATATGGGAATACTGTGCTGCTTTTACATTATTGCTATTGTTCATATTTTTAAATCATTCACTTGATTTTGCCTTATAGGATGATCTGGACTGCAGTTGTATCACCTGTTGGTTTGGAAAGCTAAAAGCTGATAACTGGCTTGAAGATGCGCCTTGAACTCCCTTTTTGCTGTTGCCCTGCTGTTTATACTAAATATTCTCTTAAAGTGTGTGTGTGTGTGTGTGTGTGTCTGTCTAGGGGCCCATAACCACCTTAATCAACCACTGGTTTAGTTCATTTAACTAAATTAATTAACCACTTAATTAACTTAACTTAATTAACCACTTAATTAAATATTGCTTAATTAACTTAATTAACCACTGGTTTAGTATGTTTGTTGGGGAAAATATAAGATTGTTTCAGTGCATTATCGAGTGAGAACTCATAGCAACGTACACTGATATTAAATACTATCTAATCATTTTAATTCATAGACATACACAAAATAAAAGTGCTATACAAATAAAATTAAATTGAAAATGAAATACAAAGCTCCTACTCAAAAGGTTGGTAGGTCTGCATTACATTTACAAAAAAAAAAAAAAAAAAAAAAAGAATTAAAGCCTATGTAACTACTTTTGAAACAAACCATACTGTATCTCAAAGGCTAAAACTAAAAAAAAATCACATATGAAATATATTAGTAATAATATGTTGAATTCTGAAGTATTTATAACACTTATTTTGAGTTGACAGGAGCATTAACTCAAAGTCATAAACGTTAACTAAACGTCATAAAGTTCATTCATTCATTCATTCATTCATTCATTCATTTATCTTCTATACCTTTAATCCTGTATAAGGTTGTGGGGGGCCTGAAGTCTATCCTAGGAGACTTTAAGCACAAGGCTGAACACACCCTGCACAAGGTGCAATCCATCACAGGGCACACACAAACAGGCAATTTGGGAATGCTAATTAGCCTGATTAAATACAAACTTAATGAGTCAATCCCTAATTGTTTTTCCCAAATTGTCTGCAGTGTGTATTGAGGAAACTGGAGTACTCAGAGGAAATCCCCCAAGCATGGGAAGAACATGCAAACTCCACACTCAGACCGGAGGTGGAAATTGACCCACCACAGTACGAGCCACTACACCAACGTGCCGCCTGGTCATGGAGTTAAAGAATGCGATTTCCATTTTAAATTAATTTTTTTCCCCATTTAGCAAGAATATATGTGTGTGTGTAAGAAAAAGAGAGAGAGACTCACTGTTCCAGGCCGTGTAAAATCGATGCTCTGAGCAACACTCTGGCTCATGTGCCCACTGAAGAGGCGCACACCCACACTCTGGAGATACTCAGGGGATATCTTATTAAAAAATTTAAAAACATACATAATACGTAAATGGATTAATTTTAAATGTATTAATAAAACCTTGGCTGGGTTTCATCGGTTTTAATTTGTGAGCATGTTACTGTGACAGGAGAGTGTTATTGCATCATTAGATTCATGAGTCAATCAGGTTCAGTATGCAAGTACAGAAAACTTAACACCAGCTTTAAATATTATTACATTTGTGGGATTATTATTATTATTATTATTATTATTATTATTATTATTATTATTATTATTATTATTATTTAAAGCTCCAGATTTTTTTATTATTAGGTTTGTGGGACATTTGTAGGTGTTAACAACATACACAAGTTCAATCTTTTTATAAAAACTGTGGTAGAATATTATGGTGCGTCTGTGTGCGTACAGTTGTACTGTATAACACCAAGTGTTAAAAAATATATTTAAAAAAATGTTTTATTTATTTGATTTAAATGAAAGAAAAAAATATTTAGATACTTTGGATTTATTTCACGTTTGAGATGTTTTCTGCTGTTACCACATTCATAAGTACTTCATAGAGGTTTAAGTATTTACGATTTAAGATGTAAAGTAATGAAAATAAAAAAGATTTTTCTTGCCATTTTCCCATTGACAGTAGCCTCGAGTGAGTCCACCAGTTCAGCCGTCACGCTGATGAGGTTGTCATAATCAGCCTGGATCTTACGAAACTTCTTCATGTATGCAGAAGCCTGCTTCTCTGCTTCAGCTAGTTGCTCCATGTGCTCTGCGCGAAAATACACACACACACACACACACACACACCAGTGATATGAAATCTTTGCTTTTTTACACTCATATGAAGCAGAACATGGAGTTACCCAAAGCTGAAATTACACAAAATGCATTTAAAAATAACCTTCAAAGAAAGAATACATTTTACAGTACATTGTGTAAAATATAACAGAACAGAACAGAACATAATATAACATATGACAGTACTGCATTGCACAAAGATTCTAAAATAATCATTACAGATGATATGAACTTCCAGATATAATATTTTACATAAAGCTACAGATTTGGGTATATAATTATTATGGACAATAAATAGAAGATTACCTCTGTTGTCGTTTGTGCTCTCTCTCTGTTTAGATACATTTAAGGAAATGCCAATGATTTACACAACATTTTATGAATAACTATATAAAATTTCTGCTTTATCTGAGAGCATGGCATATACATACACTGAGAGTGTGTTGAGTCTGTAAAAAGAACAAGCGACTAAATATTTCCCAACATGGCATGAGGTATGACATCATAGGTCATGTGACATGTAGTCGACATTTAACAGAAAGGATACATATAAACTGAGTAGCCTTGGTGTAGCTGATGCTTTCAGAGTAGATACCAAAACCAGTTCAAGCTTTTTTCTTAAATCTAAAGTCCAGGAGTCCTGAAATCAAAGAAAAACACACACATAAAAAAAATTATAAAACATATTACAACTTCTACAAATGTATGATCATTGCTAATTTTGTATCTTTAGTAATATTGTTGTATTTTGCACATTTGAAACAAAACAGGGGCCCTTTACAATCAAGTAACCTTTAGCACAGAAATCACAGATGCTTAATGCTAAATTGTCTCTTTACTGACTACATATTGTACAACATATTGTATAATAGTGTGCAAGCTCATACAGTGTAAATAAAAAACAAGAACAGCAGAGAAACTATAAAATATTTAGTAGAGATTCAGCTACCTACCCCTTACATCAGTAGAAAGTAATTGAAGCTGAGACCAAACAAGATCATAAAGTGTTGGTCACAGCCTTTTTGACTAATGTGAATAAAACCGGAAGTTTGGTGTAGAGATTGTGTTGTGAAATTATAAATCATATATAGCGTGTTGACTGAGGTGTAAGTGAGGAAGTGCAGCAATGCAGATGATCACCTGAAAGATCTCCTTGAAGGACGGATGTGCTACAGGATTGGGAACAAAAGGCAGCGCGTAAAATGGCAGAAACTCTGTAGTTTGGCTTAACGCTGCTCCTCTCGTCTCCAAGAAGTGTTTAAAATGACTCATCCGCTCATCAAACTCAGCTTTATCCTTTAAAGTAAAAAGAAAATTTCAAGGTTACACACAGTCAGATTAACATATCATGCAGTCATTAATCATTACTGATGAAAAATTAGCTAAGCCATGCACAGTTTATAACACACTATTGTTTCTATAGTAACAGCATGTTTGTATGTGTTAGTGTAGTGTGGATATATAATGTAGATACACTACCCAGCCAAAAAAGTCACCACCTGGTTAAGAATAAGGAGTAGCATTATACACTTATTCACATTGTCCATACTGCTTTATCGTGTGTACAGGGTCACGGGGGTCCTGGATCCTATCACAGGAGACTTAGGGCATGTGGCGGGGTAATCCCTGGATGGAGTACCAGTGCATGTCTTTTGACTGTGGGAGTGAACCTGAGTACCTGAAAGAAACCCACCAGGCACAGGGAGTACATGCAAACTCCATGCACACAAAACCCGGGGTGGGAATCAAACCCGTTCCCTGGAGGCCACTACTATACCACTGTAACAGCCAGCATTATATAGTGCCTTGCAAAAATATTCATACACCTTGATCTTTTCTAAATGTTCTCATGTTACAACCTCAAATGTTAATGTATATTATTAGTATTTAATGATAGAGACTAACACTAATTGGCACATAATTGTAAAATGGAAGGAAAATGACAAATATGTTTTTCAAACTTTTTTACAAATAGAAATCTGAAACCATAAACAACGCAGTGTGTAGCTTCTCATTACTAAAATGACCTTATTAGAAGACATATCCCATGGTCATGGCAATGATGTTTCTCTCAGAGTAACTCTCAGCTGCGACAAACTATTGTCCTGCATCAAGAAAAGAACTAAGGAGATTGCTGAAACTAATAAAAGTGGATTAAGTACTGACAAACACATTATTAAAACTTGGAAGGATAATGGTAAACCATCATCTTTGAGGAAGAAATGTGATTGGAAAAAAACATCCTCAAAAACAAATTGTAAAAAAAAAAAAAAAAAACAGTAGAGCTAATGGCTATGTTTAATAGTGAAAGTAAGTCCAGTCCCACAGCCGCAATGTTAAGAGAACTCGAGATTGGACTTAAATACTGTACAGTAGCTATGCAGCCTTAAGAAAACCACTTCTCTGTGAGGCTGATCAGAACAAAAAGGCTTACGTTTGCTAAGGAACAAAAAGAAAAGACTAGAGAAGATTGGAAAATGGTCTGATTAGTTCAGTTTTACCCTGTTCCAGAGTGATGGGCACATCAGAGTAAGAAAAGAGGTGGATAAGATGGTGAGTGCACACATCATGCCTAGTGCCTACAGTACAAACCTTTGGGAGCAGTGTTATGATCTGGGGTTGCTTTTGTTGGTCAGGTCTAGTTTCAGCAACACTATGTGCTAAAAAAAGCTAGGTCAGCTGACTACCTGAATGACCAGAATTTTAAATCAATGTTTTTTTTTCTTTCCTGATGGCACAGCCATATTCCAAGATGACAAAGCCAGGGTTCACCAGGCTCAAATTGTGAAAGAGTGGTTCAGGGAGCATGAAACATTATTTTCACACATGGATCGGCCAACACAGAGTCCAGACTTTAGCCCCCATTGAGAATCTTTGGGATGTGCTGAATAAGGCTTCATACAACGCCTTGGAGAGAAATTAATGCGACTCTGGATGGACATGAATGTAGATTCATTATATAGGCTTATCAAAACAATGCCACAGCTGTAATCAAAGCAAAAGGTAGTCCATTGAAATAATAGAGTGTGAGACATTTTTTATTAGCCCGGCAGTGTATGTAAAAATCTTTTGATTCAGTAGAGACTTCTGCTGTTCAGAAACAGTGCTACAGTATAAGGAAATGTAAACACAATTATTTTTAAACAAGCTGCTCTTAGTAAAACCATAATATGAATCCATGTCAGAGACTTTTTTGTACCTGTTTTCCCATAGAATTCTTCAGTGGATAGACGGAGAAGTGAATATGCAGGTAGAACTCCAGTTTCTGTACAGCTGGGTCGCTGTCACGGACGTGTACGGGCACATTTTCTGTCCACAGCTCAAAAAAGATCTTCATCTCTCCATCGTCAAAAAAGCTGAGCAGATCTTTCTGTATATGCAAAACATGTTTACGATGTGTTTGAAAGAAATGCGAACCACACTTGTATCTTCTATTCACAAAAGATTGATAGAACAACAGTTTACAGTCACGAATTAGAGACTTGGTGAGGGGAGTGCACTTCTGAGGCTAAGCCAACGTACTAGAACAACTAGTATATAAATTCACAACCTGCTTTATGTAGGAAAAGTGATGGAGCCATGGGCACTGTAAACTGGATTTATGCTGCTGTTACTTCAATAATAATCTAAATGGATTATAAAAGCAGATAGCTGTTTCTGTTTTGGTGGGTTAATAGCATGAGGTAATCTGTC
Source organism: Clarias magur (assembly GCA_013621035.1). Taxonomy (NCBI): domain Eukaryota; kingdom Metazoa; phylum Chordata; class Actinopteri; order Siluriformes; family Clariidae; genus Clarias; species Clarias magur. Next base: position 5,230,470 of record QNUK01000002.1, read on the forward strand.
ATTATTGGAAAACTATTTGATTTGAGATCTCACAACACTAAATACATAATGGTTTAGAAACAAGTCAACAGAAAAAAAAATCTGTGAAGTAAAAGGTCTGGAGCCTAAGCTCTCACTCCCTCACATGCTGGTTTACTCCTTTGCCTCTCTAAAACCTCTAAATTAACTTAAATGATTGATTAGCAAAGATATAATGTCTACTAATATACTACTAATGTCTGTGTGGTTTATAAAACTCAACATAGGTATTCTTTACTACATGCTTGGACAGCTTAGTACTCAAGTGTTTGAAGTCATTAGCACAAATCTTTGTTTTGAAGGTAATTCGATGACTCTGCAGGATGAAGGACTGTAAATTATTTTTAATTTACCTGTAAAGTTAATATCTTGCAGTCTTCAGTTAAACCGCTTTGTGTTTTTGGCACTGGTCTCCCTTTACTCTTGCATTCTTTTCCAAAGACCTTTACTGTTTCCTCCAGCTCACAGAATGTCAGGTACTAGACATTACAATCACATATATTGGATATAAAAAGTTCTGCTGAACATATGATTTTACACCATGTAAAACAAAACCATACACCATATTAAATAAAACACTGTTTAACATGCAGGATGCAGAGGATGGTCTCTATTCTTATAATTCATAAAACCATTAGCATTTATAAATATACTTGAATGCCCATGTCATCCTGTTTTCTCCAATTTGTCTAAAGATAGCTCACTAACTTCTAGAAACTTAAACAAATGTTAGCTACAGATTGATACGGACGAGTTTCAGTTTCAGTATCAGTATCTAGATTTACATTCTCACTGTCATTATGTTCCCATAACAATCTCCATCCTTTCATCACCAACATTAAACAATTGAATTTGCATGACAATGTTCTCTGGGTACTTATAAGTCAAGTCTAAGAAGAGGCTTCATCGCAGCAAGGTAGCAACCTCAGATAACATATGCCCAATAATGCTGAAAGTTCCTGTGAGCCCCTTTTTCAACACATTTTCAACCTGATTTTGCAACTACAGAGGAAATCATATTGTCTCACTCCAGTCCCTAAGAAAAGCTTCCCCAAAGTACACAGTGGTCTCAGGCCATTATAAAGACCACCTTCTTAAATGTCTCAGACCTCTCAGGGTTTGGTGATGAAAATGTCATACTATACCCTCTCCATCAGGTCTAATCCCACCTTGAAAAAGGTGGGGGTGCTGTAAGGATCATGTTATTTACTTTCTCCAGTGCTTCTAACACCATTCATCCTCTCCAACTTGAAGCCAAGCTAACTGATATGCAAGTGGACTCATACTTGTGAATGAAGTAAGTCAGGATGAGAGATCATGGCCAGCAGCTTGGGAGCTCCTTAGGGTAGCTCCTTAGGACTGTAATTTCTCCCTTACTGTTCACTCTGTACACTTCTGACTTCATTGACTTCAATGTGTGGATTTTGTTACCTGATGCAAGTCAAATCGTCTCCAGCTGAAAACCTCTAAGACCAAGGAGAAGGTGAGAGACTTTTGTTTTACTACACTAATGGTCACCACTGAGGAAGTGAACGATGAGGTGGTAATATATAAATACAGTATAAACATATATTTATATGGGCATTTAAATACTTAGGGATACTGATGGATGACAAACTGGACTGGTCAGCACAGAACAACACAGAACATATATACAAAAGAAGTCAGCTGTTCTTTTTGAGGAAACTAGGCTATCTTAGCATCTGCACAAAGCTCCTACAGATGTTCTACCAATCAGTGGTGGTCAGTATTCGCTTTTATGCTGTGGTGTACTGGGAAGGAAACCTCAGAACCAGAGATGCCACCCAATTGAATAAGCTAGCTACTATAGGAGAGCAAAATCTGTGATTGGTTTCAAATAAATAGACTGAACTAGCTGGAGCTGTTGCTGGATAGAATTCCCAGCAAATGCCCAAACCCTAGCTCCGGGATGCAGTGCCGGTCCCAAGCCGGGATAAAATGGGAGGGTTGCATCAGGAAGAGCATCCAGTGTAAAACCTGTGCCATGACGTGTGCGGATTGGATGGTCTGCTATGGTGACAACTCAGTGAGAGCAGCCGAAGACTAACTTCATTTGACACCCAAATGTAAAGAATGGAAATCAGCTTGGAAAAGAATTATAAACATTCAATTATTTGCAAAACATGAATTTAATAAGCTATGAGGTGAACAACTAAAAAAATGTTAATTCGTACAGTATAAACCTACTTCTTTGACCATCAGTAGGAGGTCTGCTGCATTCGCTGAGATGTCCCCCATCTCTTTAGAGCTTCTAGAACTCATGTATCAACAATCTGATAAACACAAGAGCTTGTTATTTCTAACAGTAATATGAATAAACATAGAGAGTGATATACATTTGCGGGGTAAACTACATTATAAATCTGATCTAAAAATGAAAAGCAAATAATGCAGCAGAATATTCAAACAGAGATAGCGTATGGTAAACACACAGCATATTAGAATGATATTTCTATAAATTGTGAACAAGTAATGCAGTACATAACAAAAGTTATGGAGTTTCATAACAAAGCTGAGATGAGCAGTGGGTGATATATAAAAAAAATCTCAAAAACCTTTCTAGAAAACCTATGCAGTGTCTGTCATAATGTACTGGCTGGGAACCACACTTTCATTTCCTAGGAAAGAAACAGAAATTCAATACAAATAGTTAACATCAAATCATTTGTTTTTAATCAGTTTGTACAAACAACAAAATTAAATGATATTAAGGACACATTTAAAAGATAAAATGTTATCTGTCAGTAATATATCAGAAAAATATGATTTAATATGATAATGGCATTTATGTTTCTGAACATAATTAATTACAATTGATCATTATATTGCCCGGCACTGCAGAACACAAGTTGAACTTAGTCTATTATAATTATTATTATTAATATGATGACACATAATTGAAATCTCTCTCTCTCTCTCACACACACTCAAAGATTATTATGATAATTACCGCATTTATTTGTGCTGCATTAATTTATCCTGCATTTATTTGTGCCGCTCACCTTGTGTCTTGTTACAATTCTTGCATTTCCCCTCAGTCTATTGTACCATATACTACTCTTGTTGGTCCTGGTAGCAGAAAAGTACGAACAATGTTACTTTAGTTAGCATTTACATAGACGCACAGACACAAACACGAGAGAGAGAGAGAGAGAGAGAGAGAGAGAGAGAGAGAGAGAGAGAAATTGCACGATCCCTGTTTATATTAAAATGACACAGCTTATCCATTGCAATATGAACAAGGCTAACCTCTGAATATGTCCTTTGACTTTTTCTTAATATTTCTTAATATTGTTGTCCCAATATGGTTACAACTACTGTTAGTGCTGTTTTTATTCATTTACTATCAAAACTCGCCGACACACTAATACTATGTCTTATTATGATTTTACCAGAAGTACTACTGTTACACACGACTTCAAAATTCATAAGCTCGTGTCAAGTAGAAGGGGCGGTTCCAAAAAAGCTTTGCTACGAAGCCTATGTCGTTTCATTTGAATGTTACGTGACCGATGACATCACAAATGACGTAACTGCGCGGCATTCAGAGATCATTTTCAGAAAGAATGAAGGTTAAACCTTTAATTAAAAGGTGATAAATTAGGTCACTTTTCTCGTGATTCTCATTCTTAAGCCCTGCAAACGTTGTTGCATAAGTACGGTGGCCTGCTGATGCGAATTCAGCGTGATGCCAACAACCTGCACGCCTTTTAGGTGGAGATACTTTTCATGAAGAAACTTACCTTCTAAAACAGTCGTTTGTTGTTTTTATGTCTGTCTTTGTTGTGCTGATGGTGGCAGCGTGGTGGACGTGAAGCTATAAAAACTCCAGCTGTTTTATAAAAGCTGGGAAAAGTCAAACCCGAAGTGATAATGATGTAAATACAACTCTTTTATACGTGCTTATGTGTTTTTTTTATTTTTTATTTTATTTTAGTACAGTTAATAACACCTGCACATGTCGTAAGGGCCAACTTTATCATAAAATAAAACGCCTGTAACGGCGTACCTACAGCCAGCGCCTCTTACTCCTGCCAGCTCCTCGCTCGACCGAGAGGAAGAAATCACAGCTCGCATTCAGCACCACGGCCAGCTCCGCTGCGCACACGATGATTATCATCCACCGTCGGCTGATCATCGGCGACCACTGATACCACTGAGACTAGGATCGTCTGCCTTCTTGTTCTCTGACCGTCGCCTTCCCATCATCATTACCAAGTTATTTATTTATTTATTTATTTACTTACACTAAAATAGCACTTTCCTCCCTAATCCTTGCGTCAAGATGTCTGTTCTTTGGACTGTCTCGCTCGAAGCTTCGGAGTATATAAATAATTTAGCAGTATCCTGCAGTAATATTTCTCTGGTATGCTAATGGCGTCTTTAATTTCATATCTGGCTTCTGATAGCAGACTGTTGTTTTCATTTATATAATTTTTTTAATTTCATCGATACTGTAGATTGATTGATATTGGTAATTTACAATAGAGTCATGTGTTTTTAATAATGTGAATATTTTGCCATTACATATGCCTTGATAAGCATCTCTTCTGCTCTCTCTCTCTCTCTCTCTCTCTCTCTCTCTCTGGCTATACATGTCACCCCTAAGCTGGCAGTGGACCAGACCCCTCTGACCTTTGGACCTGTCTGATGTCCCGCATCTGGATGGAGATCTCTTCGCATGGATGCCCTGTGTGATCTGCCTGAATGCGTGTGGTGGCTGGAACTGTTTCACTTTAGCCATAAAGTGGTCCTGGCCGCGGCTGATGCTGACAGCTGTTCTCTGAGGAGTGTGACTGCATCCACCCGATAGTTCAGGACTAGAGTTTCCTACAGTCTTAATAATACAGAGTTTCCTGAGCCTTCAATAACGAACTTGACTCCATATTAACTTAAACATATCTCCTGTTATACTGAACTTCCAGCCTCCTAACACACAGTATGACTACATATCAATCAATCCCTGCTATCCGTTATATGGGTTCCCTGTTGAGTCTGGTTCCTTTCAAGGTTTCTTTCTATTGCCTTTTCAGGGAGTTTTAACTGGTCCTCTGAAGTTTTGTAAAAGCAACTGGAGCCTGATAAATATTGGGAAAATCTAATAACTGATAGTATCTAATTAATAAATTTCTCAACATGCACCATTATCTGGCCTTCTGTCATGTGGTCCATAAAATCTATTGGGCTTAAATTTAATCAGAAACTCTTCTTTTTTTTTTGTCTGGTAGTGTTATTTTTGGCAGGTATAATAGGTAGACAAAATTATCTCTGATTGTGTGAACACAAGAGATCTATAGCATTAAAAATGTTCTGATTCAAAGTAGAATATACAGTGTATTGTCTCTGAAGGAGTTAATGATAAACAAGTAAATAATTAAAAATTCTGTTAAGTTTCTCTCTCTCTCTCTCTCTCTCTCTATCTCTCTCTCTCTCTCTCTCTCACACACCTCTCACACACACACACACCTCTCACACACACACACACACACACACACACACACACACACACACACACACACACACACACACACACACTCACACACACACACACACACACTGGGTCGCTCTGAAATAAATGTATGCATTTTCTGGGTCTGCCCCCTATCGCCGTTGCTTATGTGACTCTGTTCCCTCTGTTCTGTAACTGCTAAGAAACTATAATTAATATGTTTCATTATAAGATGATAATGATTGACTAAAATTTAGTTCTTTTTTAAATGTAATTTTATTTATTACATTTTTAGGATATTACAAGTTAACATTCCAATTAAGGAATCTGTGGTCAGGACTCCATTAGAGAATAATACTAGTGTTCTCTAGGCAGAAGGGATCAGCTTTTTCTTTCTTCTGTCAGATTGATGGTACTGTGTGCGTGTGTGCGTGTGTGTGTGTGTGACCTGAAAAACACATATTTTCATATAGAAATATTCGGGGGCAAAACTTAGCAGTATCGGTTCCTTCTATCTGGCCTAGCCCTGTCACCCCGCACATATATAAAATGCACGGATGCAGGTCTGGCTCTATGATTCCCGGGCATCCGTATTCTGAATTGTATAGACAACTGGCTGATCCTGGCTCAGTCTTAGTAGCTAGTGCTTCGACATCAGGATGTCAAGGGCCAATCCCTAGAGGCTAATAAGGGTTATGCGCCAGGGGCTTTGTACACTTTCTATGTGGTTCAGATCCCGGTTTCTGACTTTGGGTCCCACTTTAGGTCCTTCTTGTCTTCGCAAGATGCTAACGACAGAGGCTTCCCTCATGGGCTGGGGTGCAGTCTTTAATGGCCATCCAGCACAAGGGAGCTGGACAGGTCATCTTCTTACATGGCACACCAATTGCCTCAACATGATGGCTCTGTTTCTGGCTCCGAAACACTTCCTCCAGCAGTTGAGAGGCTACCATGTCCTAGTGCGGGTGGACAACACTACGGTAGGCTGGTACATAAATCGCCAGGGTGTACTGCGCTCACGCCGCTTGAACAAGCTAGCGCACCAGGTTCTGCTTTGGACACAGGACAAATTCCTGTCCCTCAGGGCGATTTACATTCCAGGGCAGTTGAATGTAGGAGCGGACTTCCTATTCAGACAAGCTGTGACACATGGGGAATGGAAACTCCACCCCGAAGTAGTCAGTCAAATCTGGGAAAGATTTTATGTAGCAGAGGTGGACCTCTTCGCCTTGCACGAGGCAGCACAATGTACCCTTTACTACTCTCTGTCTCCTCCAGCTCCCCTGGGTCTGGACGCAATAGCCCACACGTGGCCCAGATTACGCCTTTATGCGTTTCCTCCGATAGTTCTGCTCCCAGGAGTCCAGACGAGGGTCCGCCAACAGAGTGCGCCTCTTATTGATAGCGCCCCATTGGCCGACCAGACTGTGGTTCTCAGATCTAATATCTCTCCTTGACGGCTCACCCTGGGTGATTCCAGTGAGGAGGGATTTTCTGTCTCAGGCATAGAAGACAATATTTCATCCCTGGCCCGAGTTCTAGAACCTTCACGTTTGGCCCTTGTAGGGGACAAACTAAGAGATGCTGGTCTTCCAGTCTGCGTAATTGAAAGTACCAGGGCTCCTTAGACTAGAAGAACTTATTTGAAAGTTGGTGCATGGCAAGACATGTACACCCAGTCTACTGCCAGATTGTTTTAGTGCTGGAGTTTCTGCAAAAAAAGCTGTCCTCGGGCCTATGCCCTAGTACTCTCAGAACGTATGTAGCCGCTATTTCAGCATGCTCTAACCAATGGGGTTTTTGTGGGAAAGCACCATTTAGTTGCCCGTTTTATTCATGGAGCTAAATGGTTGAGGCCACCCACTAGAGTGACGGTCCCGTCGTGGGACTTAGCTATTGTGCTTGAAGGCCTGGCTGACACCCCTTTCGAACCACTAGAGTCAGCGCCTGTCAGGCTTCTGATTCTTAAGATGGTTTTTCTTATGGCTATTACTTCTTCGAAGAGGATTGGGGATCTGCAGGCTCTGTCAGTCTCCCCATCCTGCCTAGACTTTGCCCGTGGGCTAGTCAAAGCTACACACGTGGACAAAATTGTTGGTACCCTTCGGTCAATGAAAGAAAAACTCACAATGGTCACATAAATAACTTTAATCTGACAAAAGTAATAATTTAAAAAAATTCTATGAATGTTAACCAATGAAAGTCAGACATTGATTTTCAACCATGCTTCAACAGAATTATTAAAAAAAATAAACTCATGGAACAGGCCTGGACAAAAATGATGGTACCCCTAGAAAATACTGAAAATAATGTGACCAAAGGGACATGTTAATTCAAGGTGTGTCCACTAATTAACATCACAGGTGTCCACAATCTTGTAATCAGTCAGTGGGCCTATATATAGGGCTCCAGGTAGTCACTATGTTGTTTGGTGACATGGTATGTACCACACTCAACATGGACCAGAGGAAGCGAAGGAAAGAGTTGTCTCAGGAGATTCGAACGAAAATTATAGACAAGCATGTTAAAGGTAAAGGCTATAAGACCATTTCCAAGCAGCTAGACGTTCCTGTGACTACATGTGGCACATATTATGTTCCTGTGACTACATGTTGCACTGATATGTTGCACATATTATTCAGAAATTTAACACCCATGGGACTGTAGCCAACCTCCCTGGACATGGCCACAGGAGGAAAATTCATGACAAATCAAAGAGACGGATAATCCGAATGGTAACAAAAGAGCCCAGAAAGACTTCTAAAGAGATCCAAGGTGAACTTCATGCTCAAGGAACATCAGTGTCAGATCGCACCATCCGTCGTTGTTTGAGCCAAAGTGGACTACATGGGAGACGACCAAGGAGGACACCATTGTTGAAAACAAACCATAAAAAAGACAGACTGGAATATGCCAAACTACATGTAGACAAGCCACAAAGCTTCTGGGAGAATGTCCTATGGACAGATGAGACAAAAATGGAACTTTTTGCCAAGGCACATCAGCTCTATGTTCACAGACGGAAAAATGAAGCATATCAAGAAAAGAACACTGTCCCTACTGTGAAACATGGAGGAGGCTCTGTTATGTTCTGGGGCTGCTTTGCTGCATCTGGCACAGGGTGTCTTGAATCTGTGCAGGGTACAATGAAATCTCAAGACTATCAAGGGATTCTAGAGAGAAATGTGCAGGCCAGTGTCAGAAAGCTGGGTCTCAGTCGCAGGTCATGGGTCTTGCAACAGGACAATGACCCAAAACACAGCTAAAAACCCCCAATAATTGTTAAGAGGAAACATTGGACTATTCTAAAGTGGCCTTCTATGAGCCCTGACCTCAATCCTATTGAGCATCTTTGGAAGGAGCTGAAACATGCCGTCTGGAGAAGGCACCCTTCGAACCGGAAACAACTGGAGCAGCTTGCTCATGAGGAGTGGGCCAAAATACCTGCAGAGAGGTGCAGAAGTCTCATTGACAGTTACAGGAATCGTTTGATTGCAGTGATTCCCTCAAAAGGTTGTGCAACAAACTATTCAGTTAGGGGTACCATCATTTTTGTCCAGGCCTGTTCCATGAGTTCTTTTTTTTAAATAATTCTGTTGAAGCATGGTTGAAAAGCAATGTCTGACTTTCATTGGTTAACATTCATAGAATTCTTATTTATTATTACTTTTGTCAGATTAAAGTTATTTATGTGACCATTGTGAGTTTTTCTTTCATTGACCAACAATTTTGTCCACGTGTGTATTCTGCATCCTCACCCGAACTATCTTCCGAAGGTTCCATACTCGACCATGCACCCAGTCATTCTCAAATACTTCTGTCCTCCACCTTTCACAGCTCCGGAGCAGGAAGGACTTCACTTCCTGTGTCCAGTACGTGCTCCTCAGATTTACGTCCACCGCATTAGCCAGTGGTGTAAGTCAGAGCAGCTTTTCATTTGCCATGGGGGCCGTAGCCGGGGGTGGCCACCACTAGACAGACGCTGGTTGAGAGATGCTATTGCCCTAGCCTATGAGGAGGACCAGGGGGATTGCCTCATCAATTGCTCTGGCAAGAGGTGTCCCCTTGCAGCAGGTGTGTGATGCGGCAGACTGGTCCTCTTTGCACACCTGGGGGTCCAGACTCTTGCAGTGCGGTGGCATTGGTATTCTCGTTCCCATAGCATTTTCATGCAGCATCAAGTGTAGCTATAACCCTGTAGCTGCATCTTAGCTGTAACCCTGTTACCTGATAAAGCGGGAACAAGATGCTGCGCTTCAGTGCCGCACTGCTGGCGTGCCTGGACGTCCTTCAGACAAAATTAACCTGAGGATGTTTCCGGTTCACTTCTATTTATAACCTGCAGGTACACCTTATCGGGTGACGTCACCTGACTGAGGTTATAAGCCGAAGTATTTGATGTTTTGATACACACAGGCTTCACAACCGGAGAACAAAGAGGTGTTTATGGCGTTATATTTCTGCCACAATTCTGAGTGCACGGTTCGGCATTTTGAGAGCAGGCAAAGCACTCTATGCACGTGCAGTGTCTCCACAGCGTGCTCAACAGCTCAATTCTACATGTGCAGCATCTCCTCTGCTCGCTCAACATGTTCTTCGCGCGCGCTCGACTCTGCCTGTACGCTCGCTCAGCTTTGTCCAGTGTTACAAAACTGCCACAAAACCAGCCAATCACAGACTTCCACACACCGCTTCTGATTGGCTGTTCCTTCTCTATCTGTACGGTGCTTAAAATGGCCATTGTCTCAAAGCAGCTTTACAAAATCAAGAGAAAATTATAAGAAATTAAAATTATATTATTATATATAATTATATACAACTGAAAGGAAATTATTTAAGGGAAGCATTGTAAATAAAGTTGTATTTATTCAAAAATATTATAAACAAATATTATAGTATTTATTTTTTTATTCAATAACGTATTAGTATATACCAGTTTCGTTTGTCCATTGTGTGTTTTTACTTACTTATCTAATTATCCATATAGCTCATCGTTTATTGACTAAAATTCAAATAGCACAACTCTGTCTCTTTACTTATAAACCTTTATTTTGAACGCTTACGTTATGCGGTCGATAGTGCCAGCTGATAGAGAAGGAACAACCAGCAAATTCTGGAAGCAAACATCACACCATCTGTAAAAAAGCTGAAGCTGAAAAAAGAATGGCTTCTACAATACGACAATGATCCACTATGGAATACCTCAAGAGGCGCAAGCTGAAGGTTTTGGGATGGCCATCACAGTCCCCTGATTGAAACATTATTGAAAATTTGTGGGTATATCTTAAAATAGCTGTGCATGCAAGCCGACCAAAGAATATTACAGAACTAGAAGCTTTTTGCAAGGAAGAATGGGAGAAAATCCCAAGTACAAGGACTGATAGACTTTTAGCTGGCTATAAAAAAGCGTTTGCAAGCTGTGATATCTACAAGAGGAGATGTAGGGTGCCCAAACTTTTGCATAGTGCCAGAATAATGTTTTATTTTTTTTATTATCTTTGTTCAATTTATGACTTAACACAGTCTCTCTTGAAAAGAAAAAAAATGCACAATAGTTTTAGCAAACATTGGTACATAGTTACTTTTTATGTCATAAATTGACATAAAAGGCATGAGAGGCTTCAGGCCCCTCACTCACTCACTCACTCACTCAATGTCTTTACCACTTTATCCTGTGTACAGGGTTGTGAGGGGCCTGAAGCCTATCCCAGGAGACTTAGGGCACGAGGTGGGATAGCACCCGGAGGAAACCCACTAGGCATAGGGAGGACATGCAAACTCTATGTACACAGAGGCATGAATTGAACCTGGCCAGGAATCGAACCTGGGTCTTGGAGGTGCTTTGTCAAACACTGCTTTTGTCTTATTTTTATGTTCTTTGTCTGTAAAGATAATAGGGCTTTGGATGACAGGACCATAGATGTAGTGCTGTTCATAGTGTTATTAATGAGAGTGGTAACGGTTCTGACAGCTGACAAAGCAGGCACTCCCATCATACAAGCAGCCCTCAGATCTCCAAACAGAGATGCGTCATTAAATATTTCGTTTAAAAAATCATCCAATCATTAAAATACCAACAGATGGTGGTGTTTCATTTCATTTTTATTTGTCTGTGGTTTTGCCCCATTTTTCTTTTGAAAATCACTCAACAAAATCAAAAACAAACTGTACTGTTTAAAATATAAAATATTGTACTGTATATGCAGTTAATACACAAAATTATATATAATAAGAGAAGGGCTTTTTGGGTCACTGTTTGAAACATCATGTAGAATTTTTATATAGTGAAGTTTTGGAAAATAGGAAAGCAATTTAGAGTTCATTGTTTTACAGTAGAAAAGATTATTCAAAAGTGAAGAGTATTCAAGACAGTTGCCAATCCTCCCAGAAGGTCAAAAGTGGCCAAAGGGTTTTAGAATGACACAAATATTATTTTTCACAAAGTTTGGTGCTAAATTGCTTTTAGATCTTTGTTTCAGCTGTTTCTGTGAGGTACTGTTTCAAAGGCTTTTATCTACAATTACATGACATTTATGCAAATAGTCAGTATTTGCAGTGTTGCCCTTCTTTTTCAGGACCTCTTCAATTCGACTGGGCTGCTCTCAATCAACTTCTGGGCCAAATCCTGACTGATAGCAACCCATTCTTTCATAATCATTTCTTGGAGTTTGTCAGAATTAGTGGGTTTTTGTTTGTCCACCCGACTCTTGAGGATTGACCACAAGTTCTCAATGGGATTAAGATCTGGGGAGTTTCCAGGCCATGGACCCAAAATTTCAACGTTTTCGTCCCCGAGCCACTTAGTTCTCACTTTTGCCTTAAGGCACGGTGCTCCATCGTGCTGGAAAATGCATTGTTCTTCACCAAACTGTTGTTGGATTGTTGGAAGAAGTTGCTGTTGGAGGGTGTTTTGGTACCATTCTTTATTCATGGCTGTGTTTTTGGGCAAAATTGTGAGTGAGCCCACTCCCTTGCATGAGAAGCAAATCCACACATGAATGGTCTCAGGATGCTTTACTGTTGGCATGACACAGGACTGATGGTAGCGCTCACCTTTTCTTCTCCGGACAAGCCTTTTTCCAGATGCCCCAAACAATCGGAAAGAGGCTTCATCCGAGAATATGACTTTGCCCCAGTCCTCAGCCGTCCCTTCGCCATACTTTTTGCAGAAGATCAATCTGTCCCTGATGTTTTTTTTTGGAGTGGCTTCTTTGCTGCCCTTCTTGACACCAGGCCATCTTCCAAAAGTCTTGGCCTCACTGTGCGTGCAGATGCGCTCACACCTGCCTGCTGCCATTCCTGAGCAGCTCTGCACTGGTGGCACTCCGATCCCGCAGCTGAATCCTCTTTAGGAGACGATCCTGGCGCTTGCTGGACTTTCTTGGATGCCCTGAAGTCTTCTTAACAAGATTTGAACCTCTTTCTTTAAAGTTCTTGATGATCCTATAAATTGTTGATTTAGGTGCAATCTTAGTAGCCACAATATCCTTGCCTGTGAAGCCATTTTTATGCAACTCAATGATGGCTGTATGCGTTTCTTTGCAGGTCACCATGGTTAACAATGAAAGAACAATGATTTCAAGCATCACCCTCCTTTTAACATGTCAAGTCTGCCATTCTAACCCAATCAGCCTGACATAATGATCTCCAGCCTTGTGCTCGTCAACATTCTGACCTGAGTTAACAAGACGATTACTGACATGATCTCAGCAGGTCCTTTAATGACAGCAATGAAATGCAGTGGAAATTTTTTTTTTCGGGATTAAGTTAATTTTCATGGCAAAGTAGGACTATCCAATTCATCTGATCACTCTTCATAACATTCTGGAGTATATGCAAATTGTTATTCTAAAAACTTAAGCAGCAACCTTTCCAATTTCCAATATTTATGTAATTCTCAAAACTTTTGGCCACGACTGTATGTGTCAGAAGTGTACCTTGCAATGCTCAGAGAAATACTCTGAGAGAGCTGCTCTGAGAACTGCATCTCAGACCCTAGAGACCCCACTGAGCAGTGAGCTTTTTTTAAACATCACTTTTAGCATGTTAAATGTTAACATTTAAATCTTAAGTTAAGTCTACTTAAAAATACTGTAGATTTAAGTGTAATAGTGTATGTACTATATACACTGTATATATATGTTAAGGTGAGTTTAACATCTTCATTCATATATTCATTAGCATTTAATGTTCTAATAGAATGCACAAACAACCTGATCATTTGTTGCAATATACAATAATGTACTATTATATACTACACAGCATAATAATAATAGAAGAGAAGAGAATAGAATAGAATACACCATCTCATCGCCTTATCGTCTATACCTCTGTACACAGGATAAAGTGGTTTAGACGATGATGAGATAATGATAACATATCATGAATGAATTACAAATGTATAAAAATTAATAATAATAATAAAATCAGACATCAGTCGTGGATGCACTGCTGCTGACTTTGTGTTGGCTTAACAGCAGTAAAAGGACAGGGGGCGCTACAAACCCATGCTCTTTACTCTGTGCTGTTGATGTGGATGTTACATGGCAGCCAATGCATTATGTGACCTCCGTTTGAACTCTGTGTTGTGAGGGTGGGGCAGTTTTTGGGGCAATAAGATGATGGGATTGGAGCATACAGCCATAGAGGGAATACAGTGGTTAAAGGATTTTGTCAACTCCTCTGACCAAACACTGACCTGCCAATCACTGTCAAACTGTACAAAAAAAAATCATGTGATGCATTGAGCCGCCAGCAAATTAATTTCTGTCTCTATAAAAAAGGCAGACAAACCAGATGCACAGACGTGATGATTGTGGATGTGTGAACTTCACATGAACCCTTTTTTTTTCTTTATGGTTTTAGGTCATTTATATTTCTGGGGCTTTTGGAAGGTTGAGATTAGCTGGACCACGAAAAAAAAAAACGGTTTTATCTGATGCTGTTGAGTCACCTGTCGATGAATTCATTTTAACTTGTTTTTCGTTGATGAATTGTTTAAAAAATATAATATATACTAGTTGTATAATACAACAATTAAAAT